>JAQFZU010001270.1:0-14606 GCA_034696185.1 Henia vesuviana | reverse complement strand
TATGATCGCTGATATAATGACCAAAGCTCAACCACCCATTAAATTAAAAGCTGTTTTGCCAAACATAAATATTGAACACATTAAAGTTCAATAGGGCAGAGTATGTTGATGTAAATACATTGTATAGCAGAGTTATTGTTAGTAAACACTGTAGCCATAGTAACTTAGTATGAATGTATCGGCTGATGGAATAAAATGTGTGTGTGAATCTCTCTATCTCTCTCAACTATTTTCAACATTACACATTTCTATGTTGTAGTATTCTCCTGTTGTAGTTTGGTTTAGGTTAGCTAGCTTAGTGTTGTGATAGTTTTAGAAATTGGAGTTCTGTGTAACTCTGTATCATGTCCTTACTCTATTTTCTAGTGATGGTGATCAGAACCTTTTCTTGTAAATATTAATCAATTGTAAATAGTTACAGTATTAATTGTAAATATAATTATTAATTTTTTATTTTGTCCGATTAATAAATCTTGTCTATGTTTTGATAAAAATACGAAGTCAGATAATTTCTCTATAATTGATTTTCACCGGGTTTTAGTAAAAATACGGACTTGGGGAAAAATCACCGTCACAACTAAGGGCCTAAAAGGAGTAGAGCTGTGACTTAGATATGCTTGCTGCAGCACCTACTAGGATCAGGTTGCATTTTGTATTACCAATGTTAGGCTTCTGCCCCTTAGTATCTAATACTCAATCTAGTGACAAAGTCAACCTTACAAGTTAGATCAGTTCAAGAGAACATTGTAACAAAATAAGCAGCTGGGATTTTTCTCTGCAGTTAATGTTTTTAATCCTCAAGGGTTGATACCACCCAATCTTTGCATCCTCACTTTGTTCGTCAGAGGTGGTATTCAGAGTTTACAACCGGAAAAAAAGTTTATTTTTTTTCCTATAGGAAAACATGCATTATTCGGCTATAAGTTTAACAATGTTAATTTTATTTAAACATATTGTGTCTTAAAATTGGGGCAGTGTTTTAGTTAATAATCAATTTATTTCTTTAAATTTATGCAAATCGGAGGCCCACAAGTAGGGAAGCACTTCTTGTAAGCACATCTGACAATGGAGACGTGTTTTCTCACCTTAGATAGGGTTAAAATTAACCTTAGGGCTAATGAGTTAATAACACACGAGAAACATAAAACTAGGAATGTTAATAATAGCTCTCTTTACTCGAAGGAACGGGTTGTCATTGTGGCATCACTGCCACCTTGGCATGACTTCCGGTCAGCCAAATCTACTAAGTCCTTCAGTTGGGCTTTTTCAACCATTACACTATTTTCATTAGGTTCAATATTCTCTATAATAATTTTAAATTTAAGGTTTCTTGAATTGCGATATTGGTAATCTTCTCAGAAAGTAAATTAAAACGAATAAATTTTAGAAAAATAGAATGCACAAAAAATAAATTTTTTGATACATAAATTTAAATTTTAGAAAATGTGAAATGGTTTGTTAGTTTAAATCGCAAACAAACAAAAAAAGAAAGTTTGATATTACTTAAAATAACGATTTTTACAAACCTATCTACATAAGCTAATATTAAATATATACCAACAGTAATAATTATGCGAACAGAGTGAATCATAGAACTAGTCTAGTGGCAAAAAATGCAGTTTATTGAATTGAATCTGAATTGTTAGATGCTAAATACTTGATAACACTATTTATAATTATCAGTACTACAATTGCGTTATTACTTATTTAATCTCACCAATTTTACATATATTTTGACATTCTCTCTTAAAATTTTTAAAAATTAATTTTAAAATTTTTTTGATTTTATGTGACAAATACATTGCGAACTCTTTTCTTCCCAAGAGGCATAAATGTACAAATCTGTTTTGTAAAAATTATCAATGCATTTTCCACGACACAAATATCGCTCCATAAACCGTTGCCGATCGTTCCAAGCATATCCAGATGATGCGCGGATGATATTAGCTCTTTCTAGAAAGCAGTGTATCATTACGACATTATAACACACTTAATAAATTTACCATTATCTAACTGCGTCAAATTTATCACTTCTTCTCGTACTTCACCTACATCGTTCATTGAATTAATCACGGCATTGATAATCGTACAAGAAATGAAAACAAACACGAAAACAAATTTCATAACTCTAACCTATCAACTACAAAATCCGTTTAAATAAATGAATAGAATTCAATATTACACACGGCACGTGTAATGACGTCATCAATAAAAACGCTTTGTTTAAATTTCTAAAAAAATTTAATCATTGCAACAATAAAACTCACACATTATAAATTTTTTTATACTCGCACAACAAATTCAGACACAATTAAACAATTTGTTTAATAATATTTTCTCTATTATTTTTCTTTCGCAAACCATTTTCCGAGCCAATTTCGTTGCCGATCTCGTTCCCCATTTGGAAGGCGCAATCGACGAAGAACTGCTGGTCCTACGCCATAACCCAATCCCAGCCACCCGAAGAATACGCACATCATAAAAAGACAGAGCAGGACAAGTGGAGTGATACCGACAGAAAATGCTACGTAAACACCGTCCCGATTTATCATTATACACGACCGTCCACATTTCGGGCACATGAGATGTTGGCCGTTAGCTGTGACTAGGTTTCCATGCATTCCTCGAACCGGTGGATTTCCATTACAAGAATTTATTTGGTTACCAACTTGAACTATCGGTGGTTTTCGTCTGTCCATTGGAGCGATTTTATTCTTTTCATCCGATTGCTTGTCGTTTGTCGTCGTGTTCCAAGTTGCTTGCCATTCTTCAACTTTGCCTGTGTGACAATTTAATTAAATTAATTAGATTTTCTTATAAAAATTACATATTGATATTTTTACACAAGTTTAAACTATTTTAATAGGCACTATTGCCAATACCTAACAATAATTTCTAATATCAATTCCAATATCTAAGATATACAAATTTAAAAACTGATCTAAATTTATATTTACTCCAAATACAAATCATCTGCCACTTAACTAACAATACACACTTCTTACTAAGAAATGTAAATTTTCATTTATATTACATATTCAAATTCGTGGTATTCCAAACTGAAGTTTGAAATATAAATAATAATTATCTAAAAAAATATTCTTAGAACCAACCGTCATTATTAGTTCTATGTTGCGTGTTTTCAGACTGTGGTTGAGTTGAAGTCCGATCAGTACGAGGTCGAAGACGGCGAAGCGCGACAGGAATACGACTTTCTTTGCGTTCTAAGGAATTCACGTGTTTATTGTCTTGGAATTCTTGAAAGCCATCGTTGTCTTTCAAGTCGAACGGTCTTGCTGAATCATTATCTAATGTGAAGTCATATATAATAATTCCTATATTACATTTGTATTTTAATACGGAACCTTTCTTATCTAAAAAATTTAATATGTCCATGACGCCAACATTCATTTGAGTCGGAAGGTAAAATGCTGAAGTGGTCATCACGCCCACAGAAGTTCCTATATAAAACGAAATTTTTCATTGAAAGAACTAAACCAAAAATCTTTCATTATAATCCCATTCAAATTCTTTACATGACTAGTGAATAACACTGAGAACAACACATGAATGTTATTACTCGTGGCGCGCGACGGATAAATCTATCATTGTTGATAAGACAAAAATAAAATAAAATAAAAATTTTAATTTACAGTTTTTAATATTTATAACTCAAACTTATTTATCTGACAACATTTATTTTTCCCATACAGTACAACGATATTTAGGTATAAAAAGAATTTATAACCATTTACTATTGACAATCGATGTTCTAAACTTAATTTATTTTTGCCTGTAGTGAACTATATCTGCTCATAAGTATCCGACAAATTCAGAATTGATTCTATAATCCACACCGAATACTTCTATTAGGACAGGAAAATAGACTCGCAGGATTCGACTGAACTGTCATCACCTGCTCGTCTGATAATTCGTGTCACTTTTCGTAGATTAAGTACAACGGGTAGAATTGATTAATTCCTGGTCGCATGTCCCGATGCGTGTAACGATAATACCGTTTAGATGCTGACGAAAGTTGCGGGAACGTTGGACTTGTGATTAAATGGAGCTTCGGTAATAGCACTGAAAGATACGATAGGTCGATTCGCAGTTATAGTCGTAAACTACGAGACAAGAAGCTCTTTTCATTGATTCCAAATCCATTACTAACCATGCTCTATTTAATAATGGATGAAGAGAATTTCACGGATTCTTTATCGCTTTATCGCCGATATATAGATCTTGAGGTCGAATCGATTATAATGTTTGGGTGTCTTGTGCGGCTCACGATAACTGTTGAATCTTTACCGACGAAACCCGACTAGCCCGAAACCGTTATCAACGACTGTCGGGATTTCATAGGCATTTTAAGAAAATGCATCACCACCGGACTGTTAAAATAGTATTTGTAAGGGATAGTTTATGAATTTACATTATTACTATAAACTGTTATCTATTATTTTTTTTATTGGAATAAATTATTTCAACAGTATACTAAATTGTAATTGATTCGTACAAACAGTCGGATTTGATAATCTTGTTATTGTGAAATGTTAATTTCATTTAATAATAATCGCGATAGATACATTACAAAAGTAATGTAATTCCGATTTAGAGTTTTTGTGCTTATAATTCTCTATTGAATTTTAGGGGATAAATATAATCACACACGCAATTAATTTCAAACGTTTTTTTACTGATTACACAAAACTAATTTCAGCAGATAATAAGTCATTGTGTGTATGGAAGCAGATTGTAAGTCAATTCTAAAGCATTCTGCATTAAATCTAATGTAACTGCTAATTTTTGAGCAATAATAGTTTCATCACTTAAAGCCAATTCCCCAACGGCTCGAATTCCAAAAACCACTGCTTTTGCCAAGGAATTGCTAACGGCTTTAGCCTGGAATTAAAAAAGGGTCAATTGCAATTATAATACACATATAACTTAACTGCAATTTAACTGTAAATTTAAAATCGACTACGGAATTTAATACTTTGCCCTTGATCAAACCGAAACATGTTTTGGCAGCCGCTTCGAAATCCGAAGTCGTTAACGACTTAGAGGCGACGACATTTTGCGATAAATCCATCATGACATTGAGAAAAGAATCGTATGCTTTTTGTAAAGTCAAAATCCAAGCTGTAGCTAATTCCGAATTTAATATGGGAGCATTCATTTTCAGTCCTAATTCTTCAGTGTTGACAGTTTTTGTGAATGATAGAAATAGTATCAATATTGAAAATAAAATTCGGTTCGATGCGTTTAACTGCATTTTTCATTAATTCAGCAATTAAAAGTAAAAATGGCTGCATGTTTGCAAACAATTTTAAATAAAATAACAATCCAACAGTATAATTGCGACTTTAACTATGCTATAGATTCACGTGTAAACGAGACTGAATATTGTGGTCTGGGAATGTTTAGTGTTTGGTGAAAAGCAACAAATTTTATCAAAATTTCCGACTTCACATTTTTTCTAAATTCATAATGATAATTAATTCAATTTTGGTATGAAATTTCGCTTTTATTCCAAATGATAATTAAAAAAATATTTTTTAATATTTGAAAATATTTTTTCAGAGGCAAGTTAAGAAAGTTGCATTTATTTCGATTGGCACTTATGCGGCGTATTACGGAATTTCGAGTTACACGACTGACCCTAAATTTTACAGAAATTTTGTTATGCCCCTTGTACATAAATTAGACCCAGAAACATCGCATTTATTAGCAGTTGAAGTTTTAAAAAAACAATTGGTTTCCACACCAAAATTTAAAGATCCACCATCATTGGTTTGTAGGGCAAATCTTTTTTAAAGAAAAACAAAATTAAAAATGAAAATTTAATTTTTGATTTTAGAAAAGTAAACATTGGAATTTAGAATTTGATAACCCAATTGGTTTAGCAGCTGGTTTCGATAAACACGGAGAGGCCATCAAAGGTCTTCACAAAATTGGATTTGGATTTGTAGAAGTGGGTTCCGTCACTCCCAAACCACAAACAGGGAACCCAAGACCGAGACTTTTCAGATTACCACAAGATAAAGCGGTTATAAATAGGTAAAATTAAACTATTTTATCACCTTATAAACCCAATTCTAACATTACATCTTTTCATAGATACGGTTTCAATAGCGATGGTCATGATGCCGTTTTTGAACGTCTCCAACGTATTTCAAGAGACGATATGACGAAACGCGGAATCATCGGTGTAAATCTCGGCAAGAATAAGAATACTACTGACTCAATTGAAGATTATGTTGCTGGTGTCAAGAAATTTAGCCCAATTGCTGATTATTTAGTTATCAATGTGAAACCGCCCAGCACCAAGGCTGTACGAATAGCGCAGCGGCGAAAAGAATTGGCTACTGTCATAGATAAAGTAATTTTGGTTTTAAAATTCCTATAAAATGTTATTAAATGAATCTTTTAGGCAATCGAAGCCCGTAATAAGTTACATTTATCACGCAAAACGCCTATTTTGGTTAAAATTGCTCCCGACCTTTCGAAAGAAGCAAAGGAAGACGTTGCAGCGGTGTTAATGCGACCAGGGAAACCAAGAGTAGACGGAATTATTATATCAAATTCTACCAGTAGTCGACCAAATAGTCTTGTAAGTCCTTTACAGTATGAGAATGGAGGTTTAACGGGAGCTCCCTTAAAGAAAATATCAACAAATGCCATTAAACAAATGTACGCTTTGACCAGAGGTAAAAAAAAACTCATATAATATACTTATAACAATTATTGATTGATTTATTCTCATTTTTATTTTAGGCGAAATTTGCATAATAGGAGTTGGAGGAGTATCAACTGGAGCTGATGCTTACGAAAAAATTAGAGCAGGGGCTTCATTAGTTCAAGTTTATACTGCTTTGGTCTATCAAGGTTTTCCAGTTATTACAAAGATCAAGAAGGAATTAGCTGAACTGCTGAAGTATGATTTGTAGAATTAATTTTTTTTGTTTGTAATTTTTCTTTTGATATATGAAACTAGGAAAGACGGCTATCGGTCAGTGCAAGACGCTGTTGGGGTTGATCATTGGAAAATTAAGTGATTTCTACATTGTGACATTTTTTTATACCTCATTGGAAAGTTTATTTTTATGCGGGCGATTCTAATTAATCATTTAGATTTTGGTGTAAGTTTTCTAAATCATTTCCCAATTCCAATCGAGTCATTGTTACCTCTGTACTAAATGCTAATAAATGAAAGTCCAATCTATCAATTTATTTTGTGTTTTTTATCTATTAAAACCGATTTAAATATTCATGTTAAATTTCGTTGATTTGAAAATTCAAATTTAATATTTTGAACCCGAAAATTGTAAATAAAATTTGATAGAAATTATCACTAGATGGATATACGTAAGAAGAACAATGAATGTAACTGTAAAAATCTGATTGTTCCACGCATTTGGAATGGCCTAACATCTTGAGATCGAGCTCGAAAGAAAATGAGGGGGCTAAAGTTTTCTCCCAACATGACAAATCGCCTAACACCGATGCTGTAATGCAAAAATTACAATATCATTTGCTTCGTTGACGGGGTTTAGTTAAACCATTGATGCGGTCGACGAAGATTTAATAATGGCTCTACCCAATACTTTGTTCTATACCTTGTTTTCATTACTTATACTTTACAATGTCGGAAAAGGGCAACCGAAAGCATTAAATGAATTTATCAATTACTATGAGCCAGTATTTTTTGATGGAAATGCCAAAATCGACTTTGGTTACCACGATTTAACGCTGGCAGAAGGCGCCGAAGCACAAAGCATAGCTAAAGACGTTCGCTTAAACGCAGCAAAAGTTACAGAGCAAATCGATATTCGCGCATTTGGTCGAGTCTTTAAGCTTGAATTAAACAGATCAGTGACGGTCCTATCATCCGAAGCGAATGTGACCATTATGGGTGGGAAAGATTCTTGTATAACTGAGAAATTGGATCCTAATACCATCATACCGAATTTGGTCGAAGGTAGAGTCGTTAACGAACCTTTGTCTTTCGTACACGGAGTATTAATCAAAGGAGTGTTCACTGGTGTCATCCACTTGCCCAACCAAACGTTATTCGTCGAACGTGCATCAAAGTATTTTCGGGATCGAGTAAGTACAGAATAGTATTCATTAGCATTATTACAACGTAGATATATACCTTTTAGATGCCATTCGAAAGTGTTATATTCCGACAAGAAGATTTGAACATGACGGCCGTCGATTGCGAAATCGGGCCTGAAGGATATAAATGCGATCCCATTCGTTTATTACATCGCAGAGGACCCGGAGTCGAACAAGTTCTATCTCTCGCACGTTCAGAACGAACGTGGTTCAAACAGAAAATGAGACCAAAAACAACATGTAGTTTGAAAGTGATCGCCGATCACTTGTTTACTAAACATGCTGGCGATGGATCAGCGCTAAACGCAATTTACGAGATGATTTTTCACGTACAAGAAGCAGATCACATTTACAGAAAAACAGACTTCGACCAGGATGGGCATGATGACAATGTTGGTTTTAAGATTTACGAAATAACAGTACAATCGTCGCCCATTTGCTTGGAGAATCGGGCATTCATGAAACCGAAATTGACATCGGATCAATATTTGGAAATTTTTTCCGAATACGATTTCGAGAATTACTGCGTTGGGATTGCGTTTTCCGGTTACACGTTTCCAGGACGAATTCTTGGCATTGCTTGGATGGCTGATGCTGACGAAAGCGGCTACGTTGGTAAGCAATAATATCTTGTTACGATTATAATTAAATATGTTGGTTTCTGAGTCGGTTGTTAACAATGTTTGATATTGACAGGTGGGATCTGTGAACCTCGTCTATTCTCAACTCAAGATCAAAAAGCCTTAAGTTTCAATTCGGCAGTTATAACTATGATGTTGCAAGGGCGTCGAATGCCTCGTGGTATAACAGCTATAGCAGTTGCACACGAATTAGGCCATTCGTTTGGCAGTGATCACGATCCTCATCCGGATGATAAATGTTCCCCAAGTGATAAAGACGGTGGCAGATATATTATGGCTGCTGTCGCTGTGAAAGGAGACCAACCCAACAACAGATTCTTTTCGCCTTGCAGTATTGGGAATATCAAGACAGTATTGAGAAAAAAAAGCAATTGTTTTATTTCTATTGCTAAATCAGTTTGCGGTAATTTTTTTAAAAAATTTAATTAAGTTTTATTGATTTAGTAATGAATATTGATATCGCTCAGTTGACGATTCGAATTACCAAAACAAAGCCGAAAAAGACTCTTTTTGCTTGAAAAAAAACTCAGACAATGATGTCGACAAACAGAAAAGCAAGGAAAATGAAAACGAAAGAGAAAATGAAAAAAAAGATGAAGATGAAAAGGAAAATGTAGACGATAAGGAAAACGTAGCTGAAAATAGAACTGAAGAGGAAAAAGAAAACATAAACGATAAGGAAAACATAGCTGAGAACAGAACTGAAAAGGAAAAAGAAAAAATAAACAACAAGGAAAACGTGAATGAAACTGAAAACGCGCATAAAGAAGACAAAATAAAGGGGAGAAAAAATGAAAAAAAACCCGAAAAAGGAAAACAAAAAAAAGCACTTGAAATAGACTTCGATAAACAAATTAAATATGACACTGAAGAACCCGATACAGCTAAACAGAAATCGGACAAGAAAAATCCACGCATGGCCAAAGAGCCAAAAACACCAAAGAAAGAAGGAAACAAACCCGGCAAACGTGACAAACCAACAGACAAAAAGAAACCTCCAAAACAAACATTGCAATCTGCAAACGAAACTGCAGAAGATGATGATGACATTGAACAAGAAAACTCAAAACCAACCAACTGCTCGGCCACTCAATCAAACGTAAAATTATCAGTTTATAAAGTAATTCGAAGATAATTCATTGATTTCTGACATTTCAGGACCGCCGTGTCCCACAGACCGAATGTTTGGGTCCTGATGCACCTTCGGACGAAGCACCAATAAGTTGCACCACTGCCCAATGCGCCCTTTACGGTCAGATCACTTGCGAATGCACGGATATAAAATCATCTTGTGTAGTTTGCTGCAAGAAAACCGAAGGCAGTGAAGATTGCACACCCATTAGACGTAGAGACACTCCTTGGTGGCTACTTCGAAGGCCTGGCGAGCCTTGTAATGGAGATAGAGGCAAATGCGATGCCCACGGTCGATGTAATGTGGATAAAACGGATCCGGTTGATAGCGACAAGCAAAACAGAAACGTGGAAACGAAAATGCAAACCCCGTTCGATGGACCGGTGGATACCGAAAGCGATTGGCAATCATACTCGATGGTTCGAGCCAGCGAGTTTATGGATTCTCTGCGAATGTTCATTGAATGGTTTTTTGATACGTTGTTCAAACTGTTGTGGATGTGCGTGTGTTTTCTTTTCTTCTTGTTTATTGTTATGTTTATTTGTTTTATTTGTCCGGCTGTGGCTGTCGGTATTTGGTGTTTACAACAATGCACGTGTTGGTCGTCACCCAATACAATCCATGATGACGATATGTATCTGGTGCTCGATGAATCGGATGATACTTATATTAAATTCGACCCGCAAGTGATCGTTACTTCGAATGCGCAAACTCGTATCCAGGAAGTCAGAAATAGGAATCTTTGATTTAAGAAGAAAAATTTAAAAGTTGTAGAATTGGGTGAAAGGGTTATTATTATTCAGTAATGAATTGCATCGGTTATAGGACGATTTTTTTTGTAAAGGAAATTAAATAAAATTAATGTGCAAAAAAATCGGAATTAAATAAATTTTTATTTCATTTGTAAATTTCAAAAATTCTTTTACTTTTTTCACAACTCATATATAGTTATTACCTATTATATGTATTTTAAAATGTTCGACTTTTTCTATTCATTTTTGTTCCATTTACTCAGTTTTTTTTTTGCTAAATAATGTGGCATTTAATTTGCTAGGTTGGAATATTAATGAATTTGTGACACGTCCACCTATAAAAATGAGTTAATATTGGGGTTGATAAATACTGGTTATTTAATCATTTTTCGTAATTAATGGTGGAGCAAATTCGGAATGTTTGCAGCCGAATGAATATGCAGCGCTTTTCAAAGGATCGTATCCAAGTGTGTATGAAGCTGGACCTGGTCCTAAGGTCTTATATTTAACATCAGTCCGATGTCCTATTGTGTATTTAGGCCCACTTGTTTTCCATTTTGCTAAATGGACTGCAGAGTATCGAGCGGGACCAGGAGATTGTGATTTATCTTCTGTGATGGAGCCGATTTTAAGTCGACCTCTTAAACTGAACCCACGATTCGACGGATAAAGAGCTAAGGAAAATCCCATTGTGGGTGGTAAACTGTAGGCATTTGGTGGTGGACCAGTAAATGGCAAGTGGTAATCGAGTCGTTTTCCAAATGTGAATTGCCCCTTACAGACATGACCTTTGGTCGGATTGTAAGTACCAGGTGCGGGTGCACTTGTATAATCTAAAAACATCATTTTTAAGATTATTAAAATACAATAACTTTATTATCTTATTCTAGAATTTTACTTGCCTCGTGGTGCCGGTAATGGTGAACTCAAACTAAAACCTGGACAATAACTATATCCATATCGTGTCAAATTAGTTGGGAGATTGTAAACAGCTGGTCCAGGGCCAATTGTGACTAAACATTTTATAATTATATTATAAGATTGTAAATGTAATTTAAATAATTCACTACCATATTTATGTTTCAAACGACCCTTTAAAGTGTAAGCAGGTCCAGTTTTTTTGGTTTTATCTTGACCTCTATATCCGATTGTGGTTGGTAATGTATATACAGCGGGGCCAGGTCCTACAATAAAATGCGAATAAGAAGTTGAAAGTAACTGTGATTTATTTTATAAGTATGAAACTAACCTTTTTCCATGGCCGCAATCATCTTTCGAGGACGTGTGGTAGAACACGGAGCTTGTTTTTTAGCCTTTTTATCCATTTTGTCGTTTAGTCTTAAATTATTAACATATTTCATGAAAATGATAAATACATATTTGTCTTTAAGTTATTTTTAACTTCACGTTTCCATTTTGCGAAAGAAAGAATTGATATTTTCATCAAACTACTCTTGAATTTAAACTTTATTTTGTAGAAATTTTAGTGCGATCATTCGAATTTAGTGCCAAAGAACGGCACACGGTATCAATTCACCCAACCCCAATTTCCAAGATGATAATTGTTTTTATTTCATTTGTTTAAAGTAATTACCGCAAAAATAAATCAATTGTTGACACGAACAAATTTTCAAATTTAATTACATTATTTAAATTATTAATTGTTTTAAAATTCTGATTTCGTCATTGACATCCAGTTTTTAATTGGTAGAAATTTTCTTCATTTTAATCATATTGAAGTTGGTCCGTTCTCTTTTGTAATGTAAGTTTTACTGACTTCGGTTGCAACAAACTTATTGCACTAATCAGCATACTTAAAGGATACTAACATGAAGAAAAATTAATAGTTAATAACTCAAATTTGATTTGGTTGAACAAATTGATCTTACGTCAGTTTCTTCACAAGTTTGAAAGCGGTAATTGTATAGCATTTTCGCTATAACGAGTTTAGCCTCCATTAACGCAAATCTTGCTGCAATACAATTTCTAGGTCCGGCACCAAATGGTAAATACGTAAAAGGAGTTCGCTTGCTTTTATTTTCAGGTGAAAATCTAACTTAATTTGTTGTAATTAGATTTTCTAACATTTATTAATTGCTTTTATGTATATTGTATACCGTTCTGGATCAAAAACATTGGGATCTGGATAAAAATCTGGATTATGATGGATGGCATAAACAAGTACAAATACAGGTAATCCTTTTTTTAGTTTAATTCCATTTAATACGTATCCGTCTTCTGCAGTACACTCTCTTTCAAGACTAAAAGAAAATTTTTTTATAATTTTTCTAGGTTCTTAAACTATACATACCGGATACCAGGAGGATATTTGCGCAAAGTTTCTGATAAAACCATATCTAAATATTGCATTGATCCTAAATCTTCGTATGTAAGTTTACCCTATAAAATAGTGTTGGATTTATAATAATTTTAAATTTTGTGTTCAAAACTTACCTTTGATTTTGCCATTGCATCATCGACTTCTTTTATAAGTTTTTCTTGAATATCTTTATTATTTGCAAGTTCGTAAACCATAAAATTAATTGTATTTGCTGTAGTCTCGTGACCGGCTAATATAAAAAGAACTGTTTGCGCTACTATAATTTCTCTAGTGAGAGCTTAAAATATTGTTTTTTTAGTACATACAGTAAATCTATAGATTTAAATTATTACTTTTTTTTGTTTGATTTTGTTTGTTTTCAGTATTTTCTTCATTAGGAATCTCTGCTTCTAACATGATTTGTAAGAAATCTCTTCTCGAAAACTAAAAATATAATTTTTAGATGAATTAAAATTCTGGTAGTTTTGGAATTGGATAATTTTAATGTGACTTTACGTCTTTATTTCTAAGTCTCATGTCGATTGTTTGATTTGCAACTGAAGCGAAATATGTGAATGGGTGTTTGAAAGGTTGGAATATTTTTATGATTTTGGAGACAAATGGAAAAAGAGCTGAAAATAATTAAATCAATTAAAAAAATTACATATTGACAGAAGAAAAGACAAAGGTAAAATCTACTCTCTTGAATTTCCTACATGTAAACTTTACTTACACATGATATAAGACAGATTAGGATTTCCACGAAATGCTTTTTGTGCATTAATTACAAAATCCGTTTCAGGATTTTGAATGCAATTAATTTTCATTCCAAATGCGCAACTTGCAATTATATCTAAAGTCAAGACAGGAAATACTCTAAAGAATTTGTTATCTTTAACTTTTGTTATAAATTTTTTTAATGTGTTTATAATACTTAGTAAAATCTACTAATTCTCCATTTTCAGCTTTAGACGATAAAGAAGCAATTAAATTTTGTACACATTCTTCAATGAGCGATGTCATCTAATTGATAAAATTAATTTTGCAAACTATTAGAAATTTTAAAAATATTTCATTTTACTTGTTTCAATTTTCCAGATGTATAGGAAGGCGAAAGGGTGCTTCGTACCATTTTCCATTTTTCACCTTTTAAGAGTGATAACATATTTCCTATTATCTCATCTTTTTCAATATTACGCGTAATTCTTCTATGAGGAAATACTGCAAAATCTTTAACTAGAACTTGCTTTACAAGATCTGGTTCGGACACATATAATGCGGGTAAAGTTCCAAGAAATCCCCTATAAATAACAAATATTGATTTAAGTTATTTTGCATATAGATCAAATTTCAATTGAATACAATCTAGATTTAAAAAATAGTAAAATTTCGAATTAAAGGTCAAGGGACATGAAAATTTTTGAATATGTTTTTTACATCTTGAAACATAGAATTTAATCTAATAAAAATGATAGCTATTTTAATTTTTCAAAATTTTATTTTTTTATGCTTTATTTTTAAGTCCAAAGTAGCGAATTTGTGGGTGAGTCTAAAAAAAAAAACAGGGGTGAACGCATAGTTTGTACAGTATGACGTCACAATGTATCAATTTGCCTTTCAATTGTTAAGTGAGGCAAACC
>JAQFZU010001269.1:0-14606 GCA_034696185.1 Henia vesuviana | reverse complement strand
TAATACAGTTAATACATTCAATAAACTAAATAATATATTAGTGAATACTTAATAGAATATCGAGAACCACAATTCAACAAACTCCATACGAGCTCAGATTTGGCAGAAAACTCTTTGTTGGTTATTTTAAACGCATTGGCTCCGTAGCTTATTTTACTACACCAAAAGCAAAACGAATTAGCAAATTGGATTGAACAGCTACAAAAGGAATCGTAATTGGATATGCATTACGATCAAAAGGATTTCGAATATGGATTCCTGAAACACAGAAGATTGTCGAAACCATTCATGTCACCATAAATGAAAGGAAAACTATCAATTTAACACGAAATCATTTATCTGAAGACAATCCTATACAAAAGACGAATGAGGACATTGTTAATTGTCCGGAAACGAATGATGAACAAGAAGAAATCGAAGAAAATTGTCAATTAGCAAAAACAACAGAATGGACGACTCAACAAGGCATAATATCAATCCCAAGTACTTCATCGACATTAGCTCCGAGTCCTCAACATCCACAATCAACATCAGAACATGAGGATGAACAAATCGAAGGAAAATATGAATCTGATATTGAAGATGAGGACCTCGAACGCAGAATCGAATGCTATAGAGTGGTGTATCGACGCAAAACAGGTCGACTAAAGGGACAATACTACATAATATTTTGAATAAATGGACACAAATTGCGATCAAGAATTAAAATGAAAAATTTTTGGGACGAAAACATGATCCCATATGAGAATGAAAAAATTGATTTCTCATGCAAAAATTTATATGATGGACCATGGGATTTACTCGCACAAGATGAACATTTTCTTGATGCCGAAAATGATGAATTACCAGAACAAACACGGAAAGCAGAAGAGGTATCAGAAATAGATTTCGATTGGGAAAATGACGTACAAATTAATTCATTAATCGAAGAAAACCTCTCAAATTATCAAGAAGCCTTAAAACAACCGGATAATCGAGATTGGAAGAAGGCGATTGATTTGGAACTAAACACGTTTAAGAATCGAGATGTTTACGATACAGTACGCAGACCCACAGGGGAAAAGGTTCTAAAATGTAGATGGGTTTTTAATCGTAAGAAAAACGAAGTTGACAAAACAATACGACATAGAGCAAGACTCGTTGCTTGCGGTTACGACCAAAGAGTAGGAAGAGATTATTTTGACATTTACGTACCGATGATTAATTTTGTTATGGTTAAAATATTTCTATTAATTTGTGTGGTATATAATAATTACTCGACAGAACATATTAATATTACATGTGCATATCTGTACGGTGAATTGAACGAAGAAACTCACATTTAAATTCCCAATGGAATAAAATCGAATCGAGAATACGTATGGAAACTTAAAAAATCTGTATATGGATTGCATCAATCAGGGATCCAATGGCATCAAAGACTTGAAAAAGATATTAAAGGATTAGGATTTACAGAGATTCGATTTACCAGATGCATTTACCACTATAAATGGAAAATTATTATGTTAGTTTATGTCAACGACATAATTATTTTGGCCAACAATCAACAATTAATTAAAATAACAATCGAAAAATTGAAGAAAATTTTCGACTTAAAATCTTTAGGACCAATTAGGAAATTCCTTGGAATCGAGGTTATTCATAACAATGGACAAATGAAATTAACACAGGAAACATATATCGAAAAACTGTATCAAAAGTATTGTAAATACGAGAAAATTCGAGTATTAGAACCCATAAAAGTCAGTCTAGACTTGAAAGAATTCAAAGAAAATACAACAGAGATATTCGATATAAAGAAGTATCCATTACGCAGTATTGTCGGCGCTACATTGTACCTTGCGAGACATACTCGACCAGACATATTGTTTGCTGTGAATATGTTGGCTCAATTCGTTAATTATCCAAACTTGAAATTATAGAATGCAGGTCTACACCTTATCCGTTATTTACATACAACAAAATCAAAAGGAATTCATTTAAAGAAAGAAATCAAACCAAAATTTATTAGTTTATGCGACGCATCATTAGGCAGTTGCATCGAAACCCATAGATCATATGCAGGTTACATAATATTGATTGGAAATAATCCCATTTTTTGGAGCGCTACTAGACAAAGAATGGTAGTTACGTCAACAAAAGATGCAGAATTATTAGCAGCAATTGACTTAGTCAAAGAATTGGAATGGTTAATGAAGATATTTAATGAATGCGAACCTATTAAGAAAATATTTCAAGAAAAATTTATTATTTACATGGACAATCAAGCCGTCATATTCAACATTAAAAATCTCGTAGAAAACAACGGAAACAAATTCCAGGATTTGAAAATACATTATCTACGTGAACAATATAACAATAATCTATTTGATGTAAAGTTCATATCAACAAAATACAACACGACTGACATCTTCACTAAAAGATTAATTAAGGAACGAATTCAATTCTTGACAAAATTTTTGAAATCTTAAAATATTCCAAAATAAGGGGAGATTGTAGGATATTGAATTCCAATGTAAATGTAATTTATATATTATTGTAATTAATGTTTAAATGTATTTCGATTACTGTATTTCGATTTTTATATTTTGGATAATATTATTTAATCGAGATTTCAATGTAAGAATTGTTAATAGATATTTATGTAATTTGAATTGTTAACACTAGATGTCGTACTTATGTAATTACCTATTAGTGTATAATGTATTATTCCAAATATGTATAAGAGTCTTCATAATATGTCTTTCAAGTCGAAAGGATGTATTCGACCTATAGAATAAATCAAATTTATGTTTTTATCCAATTGTGACTACTTATTGATGACATATAACACTATTTATTATCCAATTGAATCAACACGATTTGAACAATCAATTGAGGACAATAATAATCAAAACGAGGATAAGAACGTATGTTACAATTAAATCGTTTTTACATCAATTTATGCAATATCCAACAAATCGAAATAACGCATTACGACAAATGTATCAAGTTAAGCCAAAGTTCTTACATCTAGAAATTATTTCATAAATTCTGCAAGAACAACGAGAAAACAGTTTTTGAACCAATTAAAGTTGGTTTCGATCTTCGAGAGTTTCGAGAAGAAAATAATGAACATTTTGATACAACAAGATTTCCAATTCGAAGTGTGGTGGGTGCTTTACTATATGTGGCACGCCACAGATGCCCAGATATCATGTTTGGCATGAATCTTCTCGCCCAGTTCGTTAATAAGCCAAATCGACACATCTGGGAAACCGGGATTCATTTATTGCAATACGTGAAAACCACTTCGAATTTTGGAGTTTATTTGATTAACGAAAGAAATCCTTTGCTGAATGCCTACTGCGACGCCTCATTGGGTAACTGCATTCAGACCAGGAGGTCGTATTCTGGCCATATTGTCTTCATTGGACAAACACCGATTTCATGGAAAGCAACCAGACAGCGTATAGTTGTCACTGCAACGAGAGATGCAGAGCTGCTCGCTGCAGTAGATCTAGTCAAAGAATTGGAGTGGTTGTCACACATCATTCAAGAGTGTGATCCAGTTCGAGAGACTCTGAAATCGAAGTTCACCGTTCATATTGACAATGAAGCGGCAATTTTTAACATTAAAAATGTTGTGGAAAATTTGAGAAACAAATACCAGGATCTCCGGATTTATTATCTCCAAGAGAGGTATAATAATGGATTATTCGATGTCCATTATATTCCGACCAAACAAAATTCGGCTGACGTATTCAGTAAGCGTCTCAACTCAGATCGATTGAAATATTTAATGGGATTTTTGGTTAAACCGGATTAACCAAAAAGGAGGGAGATTGTGAACTTTCAATGAATTTATTAGACACTTTGCGTTTTTTGCGGCGCAAAAAATATAGCCACAAAACGAAATTTTTTTACAAAATTGTTCGAAATTGTTTTGTTTCGTGTGTACGAAATTCGCAAAATTTTTAGATTTGCGGACTCCTCTCAATCGCAATCTCAATTAGCGAGCATGCGCACAAAGCAACAATCGGTCAGCCATTACGGCTACCGATCTAATAGTTTCATGAATGATTTAGTCAATTCACGTTTAATATTCACATCGAATTGGTCATAAAATGGCTAATATTACCAAAAATTAATGTCCAGTAACTCGATGTAATCTAATTTTATGTTTACGATTTCAAAATTAATAAATTCCGCTTATCGAAATGAGACTATTAGTGACTCAATGGTCTTAATGGTTGAATCGCCATTTCGAGTCACCATGATAACAACACGGTTTGCATTTTGTTAAATCGAAATCTATTTTTTTACAAGTTTAGTTTGGCGCAACCTGTTGCAACGACAACAAAGAATAACTTTCGCAAAACAAAAAAATTATTTCTTTTTGTATTGCATGTTTTTGTTGCGTACGAAAGCGCAAAGTGTCTATTATTATTATTTCAATTAGAGATTTTGACTAGTGTATTTGTTACAATTACTTTGAGTTTTATTGTAATGTGTTTTAACCCAAGTATTTGTAAGTTTTTATTGTGGGTTATCGAATTGTATTATAATTAACTCTTTGGAAATTAATTTTCTGTTTAAAATCAATTTGAATGACTTGCGTGTCATTTTACCTTGTTATATCAATTAATGTAATTTTCGATGTTAAATTACTTTTATATTAATTCTATTATTGTAAAGTTGTCTGAAAATGTATTTAATGATTTTTCAGGCATCTGGAATATTTATTTTACGTTAGTTTTGACGAGCGCATCAGTTTTGCGCTAATGTGTTTGATATTGTAACCGATTTTTCCACTAGATGGCGTATGTAACTTTTATGCCTAATTGACTCCATTTAGTTTTGCGTAAAGTCTATTTTTAGATTATGGAGGCTGTATTACATCTCAGTTCATTACTGATGAATCTTTGTACCTGATATGGCTTTGGAACTTTATTAATTTTGTTTGTAACTGTTAAATTTTTGTCTTCTGAAATAAATCTCTTGTGTTTTTGTAATTCAACCTGTTTTATTCTCCAAAGTTGCTGAAATTGACGTTGGACATTTGTAAATCGTGAGTGCATAAAATATAAAGTGTGCAAACACTATAAACTATCGAAATAAATGTTTTGCACGATCGACTGAACTTTATGGGACAAAGGCACAAGCGTGTTGCGAGGAATAAGTCTATTCCTCGCACCTTGGACTTGAACCTAATAAAGTTATTAAACTATTAAGCTGTCAATTCCTGGAAAACTCAACATCCGTATATACTGTAAAGTCCAATAATCCAAAAACATAAAGATGAAATTTTTTGGTTATTGCCCAATGTAGAGCTAAAGCTTCGAGTTCGTTGATGTGTTTTCTTGAGTCACACTCAAAAACGGCTTTACTTGCAGATTTGATGAGAAATTAGTTATTTTCGCCATCTAACTGGGTAAGTACGGCACCATAGGCCTCCGTAGATGGGTCTACGTGTAAAACGGTTTTCCTATCTTGACGAAAAGCGTTGAGAACTGGTGGTTTTGTTAATACTGATTTTAACGTTTCCACAGCTTGACGACATTGAGATGTCCATTTAAATTCGATTCTTTTCTTCTTTAATTTTTCAAAGAGTTGAGCGATTGTGGCAAAATTCCGTATGAAACAACGAAAATACGAGGCAAATCCGAGGGAACAACGTACTTCACGGATATTCTTTAAATACCCATATTTAAATATTGGTTTTACACGCTCGGAATCGATTCTTATTCCACGTCGTCTCACTATGAACCCAAGAAAAGGAATTTCTTCCTGAAGGAAAAGACATTTTTCCAAATCAACTAAAAATCCGAAGGCGATTAAACGTTGAAAAAAATCATTAAGTGTTCGGATCTGTTCATCAACCTCGTCGGTAGAGAATTCGAAGTCATCGACGTAATTTTCTGAAATTTCGTTCTACCATTGATTTTTGACAAGCTTTGATAAAGCTCGTTTCATCGTTGCAGGTGCGTTACAAAGTCCAAACGCCATTGTTGTATATTTGTAATGTCTGTCTGAGGTAACGAATGCTGTTAAGTGTTGATGTTCCTTCTTTATAAGTATATTATAAAAGGCCTTTTTTATGTTGGCTTTGGAAACGAATCGTTTATGGCACATTTTATCAAAAATTGCTCGAATATCCTTCATTGGGTATGGATCCTTAATAGTTTGAGCGTTTAATTCTCGAAAGTCTGTAACCATTCAAACAGGGGTTGACGCATGATATTCGTTGTGTACCATAAAACTTGTTGAAGCGTACGCGGATTGAGAATCTCGTATTATTCCGAGTTTTTTTAAATTACTTATTTTGTTTTTCATTGCTTTCCTATCGATGAGAGGCAATCTCAATGGTAGTCTGCGAACTGGCTCGTCGTTAAGCAACTTAATTTTATGTTCAATGAAGAGACAAAGTCCGACTTCGACTTCTTTAGTAGTAAATGCCGCTTTATTTCTACGTAACATATTTTTAATTGCGTTTCTTGTTTCTGCGTAACATTGGAACTTATTTGAATTTTCTTTAATTTTTCTTCAAATTCAGTATCGACATTAACAGTCGATTCGTAAGAGTTAGTCTCAGTCGAATCTTGAGTTATATTTTCTTCAGTAATTATTAAATTACTTAATGTTTCCTTGTTGGTTACGGTGTAATGAGCAATACTTGCTTGATTAAGAATTGCGTAATGAGCCGTCATATTTTTAATCTTTTTCTTTTTGACAGCTTCCTGTCTACTGAGAAAAACGTGAAGTTGAATGTCATTATTCCAGGTACTTGTAATCAAGACGTGAGCATTTTTTATCCAGTCGTTTCCAATAAGGACGTTATTTGGTAACGTTTGAATTACTGCAACTTCACAATCTGTTGCATGTTTTCCGACTTGGATGTTTAGTTGGACCTTTTCTAAAGGAACTGAGGTTGCACCGTCCAATCTCTCAATCTTAGGTCCTGTCCAAGCTGTTGAACTTAATTGTAAAGTTTCAGCGAGCGCTGCAGTAATTAGGGTCAATTCTGCGCCGGGGTTGATGAATTCGATGACGTCTCGTGAGTTGACCTTAATTGGTATTACCATTCGATTTGGATTAAGGGATTTAATCGTTAAAATTCCTTCCTTAGCATATCCGACTGTCTTGGTAAATTCTTTAACTTTTGTAGTTTGAGGGTTAGAACCTGCACTTTCTTCATTCTGTTTAACTATTTTATTGGGACAATTTCGAGAAATATGCCCAATTTTTTGACAAGCGTAACAGGTTGCGTTTTCGAGTTTGATTCCCGGTTGCCACTTTTGCGCAAATTTAAATTTTTCCTTATTTACGTCTTGTTTTTTGGCGGTATCTTCAGAATTCTCGACCTGTTTTGTCGTTTTTGTCTTTTTTCTAACTTTGGCTTATTTTCGGAAGAAATAGCCGTTTCGATGATTTGTCTCGCCGCCGTCTTTACGATTTCTGAGACGAGGTCAACCATCTCCATTTTTTCCGCTTCATATCTCGTAATGTTTGATTTTGCAATCCGGAAATTATCCAATCGGCCGTGCATGACTCGGCGAGGGTGTGAGGAGCTCGAGTGAGTAACGATAACTTCGCGTAAGCGTATGTTGATTCTGACTCATCCGTCTTTTGGATTCGTTTCAACATGGCGTTACACCCTAAACGAGAAGTTAAGGGGTTATCAAACGCTCTTTTAAGTCCCTGCTTATAGTCTGACCAAATTAAATAATTTTTTCCAGAATACTTATGCCAATCCTTTGCCTCGGCTTTGAGACGTATACCGGCTGCTTCAATTGTCGTTTTATCGCCCCAATTTTTTCGCGTCTTAGCGGTGTTGACTTGTGCGATCCAATCGCTGATGTTTTGAAGGGTGTCACCAGAATAAACATCAATGGCTTTGAATAAATCTGGATTTGTTACGACATTAACGCTGGTCTCGCGAGTGGCTAATAAATCCACGGTTCGAATTAATTGTGCGAGTAAAGTGGCTGTGACGTCGGATTGTGTAGCGTTCGCGGTAATAACAACGGCTCCATTGTCTTGTGCCAAACGTGCGCACAGTACCTCTTTGTTTCCGGCGGTAGATAAATTTCGACGTTGGAGTTTGATGTGATCCTGCCCTGTTGTCCCACTTGACCCCATTTTTAACCCCTAGCACGCGAAACACGCGTGATCGCTTGCTGATCTTTTTAGGTACGTGATGCACGCGACCTTTGGTTGTGACTTTGTCTTTTGTTTTCTTCGACTTGGTCGCTCATTCCGGACGCGATGACGCGTTCAAGCCACCCTTCCCGATGAGGAAACCTCTCATTACCCCAATATTTGCCACTAGGGCCAAGGGGATGAAGCAGGAAACTGAGGGAAATGAACATCAGAATCATACATACAACCAATCAAAGAACAACCTTAAGGAACCTCATCGAGCCCCACTTATCAAACCTATACGAAATAGTTATGGCAACTGCTAAAAGTGACAAGAGCTAGAGAACCCGAGGTTTGCGCTTAACCGCTTTTAGATAGGAAAAACCCCTTAGACTTAACACCGGCCACGGCATTAGACTCGGCGCAGCAGCCAATCGCGCTAACAACACGTGGGGGCCCAGCCGGGATCAGATTAAAATTTGAAAATTTGAATAATAACTGAAAGATTGAAATGACGGATAAAAGTGTAGAATTGGGTACAATTGAAACACGACTGCAAAAACGCAATTGTAAGGGTCGCAAATCTTCCACCCAAACAATGGATGATACCGCAAGAAAAGCCCCAAACCAGGAAGAAGCGATCGAGCAGCATGCTCAGGACCCACTTGCTAGTGCTGGTCAAACGAGCTTGCCAGGAGACCAAGCCGCGGAAGGCTTGCAACTGCTATTAAACTCGCCAGCGCAGGATAACCCATTGAAAGACCTAAAACCTCCATCCTCTTCTGAACGCCTTGTGACCAGTCGTCACTAGAGGGCAGTACGGACCCCCGATCACATGATCTCTGGGGCGCGTCCATTCGCATGACCTGAGGGGCTCAGCCACGAGAAACAGGCAGTCTGCAATCGCCGGTCTTAGCGATCGGATGGGCGGTGCAGATCTGGCTGTTTCAGCCGTCATCATAACAGACGGGGCTGCCCAAGACAGTGTGCGTTTGGCGCGGTGGTTGTGGCACGGTGGTTGAGTCACGTACGACCGTCCCACGTAGCTGGGATGCTAGCAAGCAAAGTTACATGGCTGCGTGGCGATAGCTTCGAGTGTTGTCACATGGTCGGCAAACCGAGAAGGTAAACGGGAACGAGGCGGTGATGTGCGTCGCAGCCCTATATCCAATAAAGGCCTAAACACACAAGTCACGCGTCTGTCTCCATTTATTGACTGTGATATTATTATGAAGCTGCCGCACTGGGAACCGTGCCCAGCCGTCAGCGAAGTAAGAACCATCACAATTGGGGGCCTGGCCAAGATTTGAACCCAGGGACAACATGCAAAATTTTTTTTTTAAAGAATTTATTTTTTTTTAAAAAAATTTCTAATTTTTTTTGCTTACGCTAACGTGGGTAGACGGAATGTTTCCTCGTTGGATTACCAACTGGGGGGGAGACGACCCTGACGGAGCGTAAGCAGACGACACATGCAGCAACGCATGGAAAAATCTAAAAATTTCTCTTATTCTGGCTTACGCGACACGTGGGTAGATAGAATGTTTTTCCGCCGGGTCAAACCGGCTGGGGAGAAAACGGCCTTGACGGAGCGTAAGCGGACAGCCCGTGTGTCCCTAAAAACTGGTGAATAGCGTTGGTACGCCGCGAAATTATGGGTGAAACGGGGCTCTAATCTATTATCACAGGATGATAGATTATCCCTGGATGGCGTGGAGACAATACTCCCTACCGGCTGCACAATATTAAAAGCCTGCCGGACGGTTTGCTCATCGTGCCTGAAACGTAATTTTGTCATCAGTACTATAACGCGCGTAGGCTGTGGCTGCCGAGTCTGAGGCTATGTGGGCGGCTTGGTGGCTAACGGCCGACCCTTATTCAATTTGCACACCGCGGTAGATAAATGATTTTGATCGACGGCCATCGATCTAGCATTTGACTGTCGTAATAGGTGAGTTGATGGGGGTGGGCAGTTTTAATCTGACGGAGATTATTTTTCTGCCTGCTGGACAAAGGTGTACGGTGGACTGTGAATAATACGGCAAACCCCGACCCTAAGGCCGTGTGGACGGCTATCTTCAATTAGGCGGGTTCCTCGCAAAGAACTGGGGAATAGGCTGTGATTGTCGTAGAATTCCACCCACACAACTTTCGCTGTTTTTCATACTTCTCCCATAAAATTCTTTTAGTGTCTTCAGCTAAATCGTTCTACATTTTCCTTCCTATCCCTTTAATTAACTTTTTCTGTCATTTTCCATTTTTGCCTTGTAAGGGCCTTTACATGACGCTGTTGAGAATCTGGGGGCGCTCAGAAGCAAAAATGACCGCTTTCCAACATTCTTGGCATCGTTTACGGGATAACAGACGTGATCAGCTCCGCACCCTTCCTTCTGTGCAAAGTTGAGCGCGTTCTACCTAACCCTTCACGATGCTCCATACGCATGGGGGTCGTGGTCTCCTCAGGAGTACTGTGGCAGGCCAATGCATGGTCGGAAACACCCGCGCTCATCATCGAGTGCAACGTGGGCAGGTGGATGGCGAAACATGGTCGGAACTGTTTTCTCAAACACCAAAGAGTAAAGGCGGAAAAAAGAGGAAAGACATGCGAAAACATGCAGTTGTTGTACTGTCAATTATACCAAGTAGACACTCTAAATGCTGTGTTATAAAACTGAGAATGTTTTGAGACATCTACAACACAAGGGAAGAAAATACTTTTTTTCTTCACCCACAGAACCCCAAAATTTTTGTTTTGTTTTCTATATTTTTTTATTACTTGCTCAGAATATTTAATGAACTGCTTGAGAAAAGGGATAGTAAAATATCACTGTCTGATTTTCAAACCATTCATAAAGGACCCTCCTGACCGATTGACATTTAATAAAAAATACACTAATTTAACTGGGGAAATCTATTTTTACACCTACTTGGATTTTATGTATAAATTTATAAAACTCTACGTCGTATTATCCGAGAAATACGACCTCTATAAACATTATTTTTGCGCGGAGTATATATAATATATTTATTCTAACAAGTAAGTGAAAGGAGTTTATACTAAAAGTTTGCATTGTCCGAGAAATGCACACTAACTGATCGTTATTCTTATGGGAAATATAGTAATTTTATTTGTTTCCATGAAAATTGATTCTGTTTAAAACGTTTGCATTATCCGAGAAATGCTCGTTTATAACTTTTATATTATTGCCCATTTAGTATAATAAAGACACGTTTTTATTTTTCTAAATATGTAATAATTGATTTCTTTGTGTTTTTGCATTTTTCTTCACTTCCCTGTTCAAACAAAGGAAAAAGGGGGGAAATGCAATAATCTTTCTCTTTTAATCCCTATCACGGATGTCCCAAGGTGGATTAATGTGATGACGCGTAATTCTGAATAGACTGGTCTGATGAACTCTGGCTTGTAGGTCAACCCCTAACAGCCAATCACAAACCATTTCCAGTCACCCTGGTGGACGAGTCAAACATCTTTACCCCCTGGAAGGAATTACACTTCATCATCACTTCACTAGCTCGCACGAAAGTGGAAACACCTCTGTCCCAGTCTCTTGAAAACTTTTACCTTGCTTAGCTTAAGCCTAAACTACAACTGAATAAAATTTATTTTTATTTATTATTACTAAATAAAATTCGTTTTTTATTTATTACTATTGAATAAAGTTTATTTTATTTTTTTTTATTTATTGACTAAAATTCTACTATTTGTTTTCCAATGGCATACAATACCCGTTTGAAAAGAAATATTAAAAACTTTTTTGACGCTAATGCAAATTTTACGTCTTGAAAACAAGTTGGAAAATAGTCAGCGAGAAATCTGACCCTTCCCCGTGTCCCATGACATTGTCAACGTGATCCACAGCATACTGCGGGTAGATATCCGTCAACCGACTGCTGCGGAAGATTTTAGCGTAAAAATGAGATTTTTCGCTGAAGATAAGCAGGCATTAAAGGAAGCAAACAAAACTTTACGTCTACAATTAGAAGAGGCCCTGCAACAATCTCTCAATTTATCGCTCAGGAACATGGCTTGTTGCAGGCAACACAGGTTGCGTGCAACAACCACGGGCTTTGGGCGAGAAGGTAGCAGCATTAAAACTGTTGCAATTCTCTGGGATAACAATCAAAGCCAGCAAGTTCTGGAACGATTTAAATAAAACGTTCGACGACTTCGGCTGGGATAAAGATACCCTTGCGAAAGGTGGCCTATCAACGTTATTCAAGGGCGATGCAGCCGGGTGGTTCACCCGTCACGAGACATGGGTTGAATTGACTCAATCGTTTCGCGATCAGTGGTGCCTAACGAAAGACATGCTCTACCAAAAGTTGAAAGAAATCAGACAAGAAAAGAACCAGACAGCAAAACATACGCTGTTGACTCTCGACGAAGTGTGCGCACAGATGCAGAGCCCACCGACCGGGCGCAATAAACTAAATATTGCAATCGAGACGTGGTTGCCTGGCCCCGCACGCTACGCAAAGACGTTTACGCGAAAAGGTCTTTGTACCTGGAAACAATTTTTAGAGGCATTGGAGTATTGGGATACCTCTGCCATGCTTCGAGAACACGATAAAACGTCCTCGAAACGTGCCACGACTGTGTCTCGATCTGCGATAACGCCAACATTGATTGCTGTAGCCCCTAAAAAGACTACAACAACCGTTACAACGCCCTCTATAACATCGAACGTATTGGCTGACTATTTGAAAGCACCTCCTGCAGGGGGCTGCTTTACTTGTGGCGACCCACATTTCAAAAAAGATTGCTTGTTTGAAGTAAAAAGATAAAATATGCAAACCTCAATTAAGAGAATGCAAGAATTTTGGCAAACGGAGCTGGCAAACATGGCTGCTGCCTTTGATGAGCCAAAAAACGAGGAGACTCAGGAGGAGGAGTCACTGAAAGTGTGACTGGGGAATCGTTGCTCACACCTTCTCCTGAAGAGCTAAAATCGGATGCAGTATTCCATCCATCATCAACGGGTGGGGTAGATGCATTCAGAGATTTTCAACAGAAAGTTGTGACAGACTACATATCGGTGCCAACTCAAAGGAGAATGCAACCTATGCCTTTTGTCACTTTCCGTGTAAATGGTAAAACCATAAAAAGGTTAATGGACTCCGGTGCAACCAAACCTTTTGTGAGTGGCGCCTTTTTGAAAAACTATGGTTTTCTCCATTTAATGAAGAAACCTGACAAAGCTTTAACTGTTTCAACAGGTGACAGAGTGTTGAAATCTATTGGGACAGTTACTTTACGATTAGTATGGGAAACAGGGAACAAGGAGGTGACGTTTCACGTGATGCCCTCACTCTCACCATACATACTGCTAGCGTGTGATTGGATGAAAAAAAACAAAATTGTGGTGTCATTTCCTAACCAGGAATGATTTCACATTGACTTTCCAGCTGAAACATTCTCTTTTGAACGAGATCCCACCTCCCAGGAATTAGCAGAAGCTATATTTGATTGTTTTGACAACTTGTTTGTGACGAAAGAAAAGAAGAAATCTTCTAATGACGTCATGGGCAACTTGTTGTCAAAATGTACGATGGGAAGAGATAAACTATTACGTTTACGTGGGTTATTGACAAAGTATCAACATCTTTTTAGCGATACTGCTAGGTGCCATTCCACGGCAGAGCACTCGATTCTGACAACAACAACTAAACCAGTTCGTTGCCGTGATCGACCTGTTAATCCAGCTAAAGCTGAAATCTTGCGTGGTCTGGTGGCCACCTTGGAATCTAATGGGTGGGTTGAGAGATGTGAATCTCCATACAACAATCCTCCGGTTATAGTTTCTAAAAAATGTGTTTTTTATCGACTATGTATCGACTTTTGTGCCTTGAATAACATTACCACAAAAGATGTTTATCATATGCCGGAAATTACTATGATATTAGCGTGCCTAGGAGGAAAGAAAGAGAAGTTTCCAGTACCAAAAAATGTGAAATCACTACAAAGATTCATCGGAATGGCCGGATACTATGCTCCGCTGCTTCAAAATTTTCGCAAAAACTGTGGGCCGCTCTTTATGCTTGTCAAAAAGGATATCCCATGGTTATGGACGGAGAAGTGTAATCAGGCTTATAAGAGTATCAAACAGCAACTGTCGCAACAGATTGTGCTCCTATTGCCCAATTATGCCCTCCCTTTCATTATACACACTGAAGCAAGTGCGAGTGGTCTGGGAGCAGTCCTTATGCAACTGTTGCCAACCGACAGTACGCCCCGACTAGTGGCCTACGCGAGTAGAACACTGCACGAAGCCGTAGCCCGCTATAGTGCATCCGAACTGGAATGCTTGGCAGTCGTATGGGCTGTCAAAAAATTCCAACAATACATGGAATATTTCCATTATACCGTGGAGACTGACCATATGGCGCTGAAGTGGCTCATGTCGGCAGAAAATCTAACTGGTCGCCTCGCCAGATGGGCAATGTTCCTACAACAAGAAAATTTC
>JAQFZU010001268.1:0-14610 GCA_034696185.1 Henia vesuviana | reverse complement strand
AAACAATATAAAATAACACACAACAAATACTAAATAGTAGAAATAAACACTAATTAAATCATTTACGACCAACAAAAGATAACTGTACTGGCTACAATCATCAACGATGATTAAATAATACTCCATTCCGTCAAGTAATACTGGATTAAATTTGCCTTTTATTTCCACATGTATCAAATTCAATAATGTCGATGATTTGATAACATAACTTTTTACCATTGAGTTTGATTGGGATAGGTTTTTGTTCTTTGCAACTTCAATTTTACAAGCCCTACAATTACCTATCTGTCCCGACAAACATATAGACGTCTTAATTGCACCATTTTGAAAACACATTTTAATTATATCTTGGGGGAGGTGGCACAAACACAAATGCCACAAATGTATTGACCTGTGACTAAAAAATGTTCTATCGATCGTACCCTTCATGTCGACATTCCCAGCCATTTCTACAGATATATTCGATGCAGTAGACGCAATAGTGTCTTCCATAACGACTGTTGACTCAAATTTTCCCGTATGGTCATCAATCACGGTCGATTTTTTTACTTGTACAGAACGCCTGTTTTGATACATCCCAATCGGTGTCGGCTTCAATAATTCAATATTCCTATCCTTAAAAAGGATTTCCTCTGCAGCGTGTATTACATTGTGTACGTTATATGAGGAATCCACAGACAACTGATTTTCAGTTCCCATTTTATTTATGCACACTTGTTCGTCCGATATGCTTCGTTTAATCGCCATATCGAAACAATCTGATAAATAATCATCAATTTAATCTTCCAATACTTTTGTATCACTAGAAACGTCCACATCCCATAGAGATATTTGACTATCCATATGAGTGGTCTTTGTATCTTTATCCAGTTCTTCTAAAATCCATTCGTCAGCATATAAATGTGCAGTCAGATTAATTTCTTGTACACTAGGGACAAAACCTACAGTCGATTGATTTGGCACAACTTCCTTTTCTCTGAGGTTTGCTAATGAAACTGAAATAGAAATCATGTACATCGATTCAGTTGAGCAGCCATGTAATGACGTAAGGGCTGAATCAGGCAAATTTCTCGTATCTAAAAACTGTGAGGAAGTATTGTCTATTTGAATATCTACATGAGCATCCAATATGGTATCGAAGACGTCTGAAGGCATTAAATCTTGTACCCTCCGATCTGGTGCTACGTTTAGTGACTCCTTCATCATAAGAATTTTATCCATGGTTATTGACACATCCACTGGGTCAATAATAAACATGTCGTGAAACAGGACAATAGGTATCCTATGACCTTTTTCCGAAATTAAGACATTGTCCGGCAAAGACAACTGCAATGTATATCCAATATATAGCAACGATTGTACAGAGATAATGTTAATACACAATTCAGAAATAAAATATGCATTGCTTAATGTAATTATTTGTATCTCTTGTTGATCATTCTTTACATGAAATTCAACATCACCCTTGAATCTCGTCGTAACCGGAATAGTTGCATGTCCGTGGAATACTCTGATCGGTTCCAGCTCTACAGGATTCCTGAGAAAATCAAGTTTACAAACAAAATTACTAATTATCGTGTTATCAAAAATCCAATATCCACGCAAGGCACCATCCTGTGCAGCTAAACACAAAATACAAAAGGGAACATTGTATTTTCTGGTGCGGAAAACAGTCATATCTTGCTCAGTAATCGCGCTCCATTCCGTGTCATTATCGTGTTCACCATGTTCAACATTTTCTATTATGTTAGCCAAAACGTCACCAACATCACCAGAGTAAGGTTGCGTCTGTTCTAAAGTTGAACCGTATTGCGTGTCATTCTGACCAATGCCATTAATTAAAATTTGTTCATGTGATACAGTTCTACTTGCATTTTCTACGGTATCCAAAGTTTCAATGGTAATATCCAGATTATCCAATGCACCACACATCGATGAAGGCTTCGGTGTATCACTTAAAGTCATAATTTCAATTTCCACAATTCGTTGTTGCTCATTGTGCTGCCGCAAATTATGCGTAATTTCCTCCAATAGTTTGGTAGTGTCCGACGCTTCCAAACACCGTCGTACGCATAACCTGACCGTTTGAACGCACAAACAAATAAAATAACACAAACCCACGAGCTCCATTACGACGGCTCTCATTTGCCACATCGCACCGACGGCCATTGCTCACTCCTTGTTCGATGGGAAAAAACAGCCCCGCAGCCCACACCATCCTCTGCTACCACTTGTTAAAAATTGATGTAATAAAGATAATACCAATAGCGTCGTAATGATAAACTTATATCATTAATAATTGAATTTTAAATAGTAAAGTAAAAATATGCGCAATGAAAAGTTACTATTGGTTACGTCCTCTATTATCCATTACAAACCCAGGACTTCGTGACATGGCGTTTTGGTTTCTTTCCAACGTATTAATCCTTTTCAATGTTTCAAATATGTATTTCAATAAAGAAATAAAACGATTTGGTTTTTCAGTATAAATATAATATAGCTTATATTATATCGTAGACAACACAAAATTAAACGTGACTTTACATAATAAATGTTACAGGAATGAGTGCAAACAGAACTAATAATTTTAACTTAAATAGTAGTCAGTAGTGTTGACTGCTGCCACCAGATGCAGTCATCAAATAATCTCTTGACGATTCAGAAGATCTAACCATTTTCTAGATGAGTAGATCCATGTGATGCATCCTATAAAGTAGTATACTATATTCCCATTAATATAACCTATCAATATAAGAATACAAATTAAATGACAATACTACAATAATAATAAAGCAACATTTCAATTATTTAACTCTAAACAATTCTAATATTAATTAAACATAAAATTAAAACTAAAGTAATAATTACAACATAGAAATTCTATTTCCATAATATGCTATATCGATTAAATCACTACATAGGACATTTTGCTAAACAATGTCTTAGCAAGACCAAAAATTACTCGCTTTTATACAAAGGAAAATTAGGGGACAATTTAAAAAATTCCAAAAGTTACCAAAATAAGACTAACAATACTTACATGAACAAAAAGTTGTCGAAAAATTCCAAAGACAACTTCTTCATTGTGGAGGAAGTTTCTCCGAAAGTACAGAACGTTGAGAACAGCAGAGTAGATTTGGGACACCGCCTTAGGTTCACATATATGTTGTAATCGTTTCTGTTTCATTGACTTTGACAAAACTAAAACTAAAGAGTTTCGTAGCTATGGAGGTCGCTTTAAAGTGACAGAAAGAGGGGCAGTTGTCACCCATACCAAAGTTGATACTAAGCTGAAAAGAACAACATTCAGAAATGTTTGTTTTGCACCAGACGGTGCGCACAACATCATTTCCGAGGTCCAGGTTGATATTAATAACGGTACCTGGATTGGAGAAAAAGGTTTTGTGACCGTGAAAAACCTAGAAAGACATGATCTATTGAAGTTTAAGCTTAAAAATGGCTTGTTCAAACTTCAAGGTCAGATACCAAATGATGAAGTTTGAAATCTTACAAACAGTTAATGTGATTTAGAGGAAACAAACATAAATAAAAAGTCGAAGAAAGTAAAAAAGTCGAAGTCGAAGAAAGTAAAAAAGTCGAAGTTGAAGAAAGTAAAAAAGTCGAAGTCGAAGAAAGTAAAAAAGTCGAAATCAAATAAATCAAAAAATTTGAAAGAAACCCTAAAAGTGATTAAAGAAATAAATACAAATAAATCAAATATTAAATTGTAAAATAAAAAGAATTCAAGTCAAAATAAAAAAAAATTAGCGTGTGATGTAAATCAGAATGAAAGTTTGTCTGACTCCAAAAATACGGAATGCTGAAAGGATTCGAGTAAACGAAATAACGCAAAGAATTACCAAATTAAAAAGTTAACTTATCTGAAGGAGGATCCTCGTTTCAAACTTTCCGATTTTTTCTCATGGCACCGTCGTTTGGGCCATGCAAATTTTGACTTTATGCGCAGAATGGTTTGTGACGAACAATTGAGATTTGTATATGAGGACCTAAATTGTAATAAAAATTGTGAGATATGCAATTTATTGAAAATGACTAATGCTTCGCACAAGAAATTAACAAATCAACAATCTGGAAATTTGGGCAAGATAATCACGTCAATCTCTGGGGATTTGCCAAGATTTCAACCAGAGATGGCTAGAGGTATTTCATCTGCCTCATAGACAACTTTAGTTGGTGGACGACTGTATGCATTAAAGAGCAAAGATGAGGCATTCGAAAAGATTCGAAACTACATCATGTTATTTGAGAGACAAACGAAAAGAAAAATTAAGACTTTTCTATCTGATGGCAGAATGGAATTTTGTTCCAATAAAGTTGAGAGCTTTTTAAAATAAAAAGGAAATAAATCACCAAATCACAAACGAAAATATTGAATTGGCAGTCACCATTTGCAATCAGATTCTCCCAAAGATCCTTGTTAAAGCACTTTAAAATAATAGGTTTCAGGGCATTTATATTAATTCCCAAGCAACGTCCCAAGGAAAAATTAGGCCCATTATCAAAAAAAGAGTGTTACTGGGATACAGCTTGAAGACAAGAGGGTATAGGGTTTACATACCTGAAAGCAATAAAATCTTCGAGTCTATTGCTGTCAAATTCGACGAGTCACAATTACCTATGAAAAAACTTCGTCAAAATGAAAATCGAGATGATTCGGGAGACAATCGAAATTATTATGAAGGTGCCTCCGAACATCTTCGTAAATCTGAAACCAAACCAATATTTACCGATAGTGACTCCACCAACTCCGACAATAATTTCACATCTGAGGAAAAGAGAATAAAGCAACATAAGCAATTTGAAAGAACTGTTGAACTGCAAAGGCACAGGATGAATGAGGACGCCATCTTGGCTGAACGTGAAACAGCCAGATCTGCTGAGGCTGAGTTACAAGAACTTTTAGCAATTCAAAGATGTGCAGTATATCCAGATATGACAGAACCATCAACCAGTTCACGTGTAGGAAGTTGGCACTTTAATGACCTCATTTAACAAATTTTTTATTGAGATAAATTCTGCACTTAATGGACTGTATTGGACTGATAATAATATGCATTGGACTAAAATGCATTTTAAGTTATCAGTTGAGGTGCCAAATTCACATTAGCATCACAGATATTTGAGATAATCAAAATAATGATTAGGATAGATAAACATGTGATTGGACTTTATTGGGCTAAAATTTGTTTTGTTTTAACATTTCATGTTCTATGAATAAGCTATATATTAATTTCAATACATGGCACCTCGTTTAAAAAAAAATAAAATATATTCCATTACGCCTGACCAATTATTCAATGGGTAGCAATGAACTACCCTTATTTTTTCAATTCAAACCATTATTCCCTTGTTAACTTCATTTAAACATTGCTCAATTGGATTATTAAACACTTCAGCACCACATGTGATTGGGATTGCTTCATATTCAATTGGGATTGACCAATTATTCATTGGGCAGCAATGGACTACCCTTATTTTTTCAATTCAAACCATTGTTCACTTGTTAACTTCATTTAAACATTGCTCAATTGGATTATTAAACAGTTCAGCACCACATGTGATTGGAATTGCTTCATATTCATAATGGTTGTACGCCCACTATATACTTCCAATGAGTCGCGGAACAAGTCACTGTATTCTTCCAGCAGTGATGCTACAGTCCCTCGTCCCGGGGTCCCATTCTTGGCCTTGGGAGAGAAAACTAAACTCTTTACTATCCCAATATGTTCAAGGGTACTTCCCACACATAATAAATTAGATGTTCTAATTGTCTGTCTCTCCAGAAGAGTGATTCCTTTTTCCTTCACTAAAATAAAATTAATCTTACAAGCTTGTCCCGCAACTAGAGCTTGAGTTTCAAATGTGCCTAAAATGAGGATATTATCTTCTAAATATCCTTTTAATTTTATTGTAGTATTGCTTACTACCATTTCTCCCTCTTTCCAAATGTTAAAAAAACATGTTGGGACATAATTGAAAATTTTGTGCCCGTATCCAAATTATTGAGATTTCTTCTTCCATTGAGTCATAATTCCGTAAAAAATGGCGGATCGTTGGCAAAGGTGGAATACCACAAGTATTCCTGCTCATAGTCCTCAGCAGAGGCTTCGGTGTCCTCACCTACATGGGACACCGGTGTAGACCTTTGTCTTCATTGAGGCTGCATAGTGGTTGTATCCAATAGGGCGAGTGCACAAATATTATCCCTATGTCGCTCCACCCATTCAGAGCGCGGGAGGCATCTTCCTTCATAAACTCTAGCGTTAGGTCTCGCGGATCTTCATGATCTTCTTGGGGACTGTTATGAGTCACTTCCCCTACCACGAAGGTTGCTGGAAAGAGGGAATGGGGCACGCCACTCTTTTGTAAAATGGCCAGATTTTCCACAGCACCAACATACAACAGGTAGACGCTGAGGAACACGTCCCTGCAATGTGTGTTGAACCGCTCTCCCTCAGGGGTTTTGAAAGAAACTCTCATTATTCCTACAATTGACGTACTGTATCGTGTTCTCCACCGGCGCAGACAAACCCGGCACTTTGGTATGGAGGTTCTCTTGTTCTGCAGCTCGCACGATCTGAATGGCTGTATCTAAGGTAAGGCCATCCTGTCATAACAACCTAAAAACTATTGACCTATCTCCTATGCCAGCAATGAACTGGTCAAGGACCATTTTATCCACCATATCTTTTCTTCCAAATTCACATTTTTCAGCCAATCCTTTTATTGCTGCAACAAAATCCGAAATATTCTCCCTTTTTTGTCTCGTACGATTTCTTAATTGTAATCTAACTACCACTGGTTACACCGGTGGCTCGTAATGATCCTTGACCAATGATAATAGGCGATCATACGTAAGATTGTCTATATTGTCGGGGATTGCTAAATTGTACAAAAGGGAGAATGTATCTTCCCCAACTGCTGATAGAAAAAGTGACTTTATCATGTCAAGATCCACGGCTGCATTGCATAACTTCGCATGGTTCCTAAAGCGATGGAGCCATAAGGCCATTCTTTTGCGTTTGTCCCTTTAAATGGCCCAATATGCACCAACACCTGGTATGGGTTAGTCCCACTAGGGCCTGCTACTGTTGTAGGAGTCTTAACAGGGGGGTAGCTATTATTATTACCTAAATATATAATTCAATAATTATGAAATAGGAGGATTTCCCTCTCAAAAGCTAAGTGTACTGCTAATGTTTACATGTGCCAATCTTGGGTCATAAGTGTTAAATGTGCCTAAAACCTCGTCTAGCAACCAGTATGCCAAGGTTGTGTTATCAAACTTACCTTTTGCCTAGGTGGAACATCATCCTGTTCCATTATAAAAACCCTCCAAAATCTTAAAAAAATATCCTATATCATAACGTGTCACAATTTCGTTTACAATGATAAATAATATTGATATTCTTTTCTTTTTTTCTCTTTGTAGTTCTGGTTGTCTATTTCTCTGCAGTGCATGATCACCACTAAGCCTATAAACATAGCGGGAGCCTTATGTTTATAAGCATAGTGATGAGCATTCTATTTCAAATTTTATAAACCTATTACTCTCTAAAATAAAATAAAATATGAAAAAAAAATGTTAATAAAGAAAAAAAATTATTAAAAAAGAAAAGATATATTATGTTAAAAGAAACTTATTCTCTATTCTCTCGATCCATGTCTATTCACTACTTAATGCACACATTCTATTTAGTAACTGAAAAAAGGCAAGCACAAAATTATTCAAAAAAAAACCTTCTATTTTTCTTTTTTTTTTTTTTTTTTTTAATTTATTTCTATTCATCATACCTTAAACTTCAGAATGAAGAGAAGAGAAAAGGCGAGCTGCTTATAAAACCGAAACCCTGTTTGGGCGCCATTTATTGCATCTTTGTATGCAATATTAAATTGGGGCCTAAAGTTTAATAAAGAGAAGAAACCCAACACAGCCACATCGAGTGAAGAATGGATCAAGAGTGATTGTCGCTCTTGACCGTTGTCGTGACAATCCCAGAAAAAGACAGGGGGTGCCCTCTGCTGAGGTTTGTATGACTTAATATTAGTCATTGTCAAAATGGCTGTCGTGTCGCCAACTTGTCCTCTAAGTTAAGCTTGTGAGCTGTACCTACATCCATCGGGCCATAAATCGATATAACTGTTCCTGTCAAAAACTTCACAACCAACTTCCGAATATACTGGATATAGTATACATGTTAAATATAGGCCTTTATCGTTGAAAGAACCTTTAATCGGTATTGGTCAAACTTCCATTCAACGACTTTAATCGTCAATTATTGACAAGAAATACCGATTCTCTCCTCTCAAAGTCGTTGGACTAGGTCCCCATACGTCCAAATAGACGACATCTGGTACTTCTTTCAATCGAGGCTTCTGAATGTTTTTGAATGACCCTCTTTTTATTTTCGATCCATTACAAATATCACAGGTTTTTTCAGGCAATATTCTTCCTTTAATTCCGGTAACTGTTAGATTATCCATTGCAATTTTCAATTTGTTTGAATCAATATGAGCTATCCTTCAATGCAACAAAAACGCGTTTTTGTCTAGTAGACTGACAATGGCCTTTTTATTGTCCACTTTCCTCGCTGTTAACGTATATAATCTGCCACGTTTTAAAATATCAATTGTATTGTTGTCTGGACTTCGTAAATGTAACATATTATCTTTGTCTAAGAAGCTATAACTTTTATTGGTCAACGTGCCTAAACTGATCAAATTCTTCGACATTTCTGGCACAAGATATGTGTTTTCGAGTTGCAAATCACAATTATCTCTGGTTATTCTTCAAAGTCAAATTAATCATTCCAATTCTAGTTGCCATAATATATCCAGTTTCTAATTGAACCATATCTTGAATTTTATCAATATTTGATAACAGATTCACATCAGAAATGAAATAGTGAGTTGCTCTGCTGTTGAGTAAGAATTCTTGTGTCCTTTGTGACGTCATGGCAATTTGCACTTTAGACTTCATATCCTCAGCCGCTATGAACCATCCCTCAAACACGTCTTCACTTAGTGTGGTTGCAATGTTCTGTGCCCTGTTCAATTTTCTTGATCTCCAGTTTTGATTTGATTGATTTGATTGGTTAGGTTTCGCTTGTTGATTCTGTTTTTTTCTGGGGCAATCCCTGGCAAAATGACCTCGTTGTCCGCAATTGTAACAAGCCACGTTGATCAAATCTATTGGTCTTGATTCAGTCGAATTAATTGACCTAAATTCTTGAGATTGTTGAGATGTCAATTGTATAGAATCTACTCGTTCCACTTAATTCGTTTGTGGTCCTGCATTCGAATTCATTGTTGACTCCCTTTGTCTGGTATCTTCAGACATCAAGGCGAGTTTCACCATCTTAGATCTGAATTCGATGTCACTTAATTGGTATACATTTTGGACCAAATTTCCAAGTGATTCAAGAATGAAACTTATTTTATATGCATCAAGAGTCCTTGGAATCTTGTATCCTGCAGCTCCCAGACACAAAACCGTGTCCTCAAGCCTAGCTGAATAGATTGCCATGCTCTGAGGTTCTTTCAATCTATTATTGAAAATTCCATTACTAAACGAGCAACGAGAGCCTTGGAGATTGGCTGGAAGGTTCTTTGGAGCATCTTCTATGCAATAACTGAGTCCTCGATCGTAGTTAAAATAGACTAACACCTGCCTCGATGCCTAAATAAATCGGATATAGAGAAAAAGCAAGAGCGAGAATTAGAATAATGTGCAAACTAAACCTTATCTCAGCTACTTAATTTTGATATTTTTTACTGCTTTTTAAACTCTACTCTAGTGTGGTCAGTGTTAGGTTGCTCTCGAGGTGACACCATCAACATCTTGTCTTTTTCAACTTCAAATGGCGATTTCTGATCAGTTTCTAGCTGGTTATGTTATGCTGTCATAGTCCAAATAACTGTGGCACTAGAGTAGTGGCTCATACAGCAAAGAAAACAGTCTAAAACACAAATTTGTGTCATTAACACAATCTCGTTTTAGTTGAATATCATAAAATATTACCTTCACTGCTGGTCAAAAGTGTCTGTTGGGCTAGTTCTTGGGCCCATAACTCTGTCAGAAGAACGAGCAGCGATTGACAGAAAGCAGAAAAAAAGAAAGAAGAAAGAAGCTTAATTGACAGATCATACCCAGTGACAGCTGTCATGGAAGCGCAAGACCTTGAACATGGTACTGGACACTGTCACTAGAATATCATACAAATAAGAGAAAAACTTTAAGCCTAATAGCACAATGCCATACATAAGTGGCATCACACACAGTAAGTGTGAGTAGTACAGAATAAACATAATAGAGAGAGTAAGAAAGCACAGAGACTTTAGAACTAAACAACTTGGACTCAGCTAATGTCAAACAGTTGCGAAGAGTGGCATGTGCACGGGAAATTAATTTGTCTCCGGAGAGGTGGGGATAATGGTCTTTGGTGCTGGCGATATCTTCCTCGGTCGGTTCATACACTACAGAGTTACCCTGCAAAGATACAACTGACCATGAGTGTTTTGTACCAGCAACTGGTTCATTAACAGGCTCCAGAATGATTAACGGGGTCGGGGTCAAGACATCTGGTGCCTGTGAGTCGAAACTTTCAGTCATCAGATGCCATGACGAAAGCATGGCACAGCACCTCAGCATGGCACCACAGCTGTTGCGCTGCCTGTTCCTGGGTCAAAGACGTTGGATTCATGACAGGCCACAGAAGACCTTGTGGTTTTAGAGACCTTATCTAGGAATCCATCGTTGGGTAAGAATGGAATTGAGAATTCCATTCTCGACCTCGGCATTGGTGGTTCGAAGTGCATTGTGATCGTCGTTGCAGTTGGAAGGGCCGTTGGGACCCACCCCAGCCTCAGACAATTTCCACATTGCAGGCTAGCACTGGTCATATAAAGGATGAAGAACCCCAGGCTGACACATATGGCGCACACCCGGAGTCTTCCTGAGATTGCGATTGCTTCTGACGTTTTTGGAAATATGCAAAAAAAATAATGAGTAAAAATCGTAATTGTATATATAAAAAATATATTTTTAATTAATAAATAAAATGTAATTAGGCAATAAAATAGCATAAATGGCAACAAAAAACCCAAAAACTGTGTGAAAACTCCGTTTATTTTATATCGTGTGATATAAAAACGCAACTAGATGGCCATGGCTGAAGAAATTCAATGGCGCCATCTAGTGACAAAATTGCATACTATCAATGCACAAAGAATTTTGAGTAATTTCTTGTGAACCGTAAGTGAATGGTTAAAATAGTCATGTATAAAGCAAAAGTATGCTTTATGTATTGTTAATATTATGTTAAAAAAAGTTTAATATAAATAAAAAGAAAGAAAATTTCCGTGTGTCGTTAATAATGGCGAGCACAATAATCAATTTTCTGTAATTAATAACACTGTCAGCCAGATTTAACAATAAACAAAACTGGCAGTTATTATTAAAGAAAAAACAAGCGTTTTATTATAATAAAATATTACTAGCTTGCATTAATTTGTATTTGTGTTATACCAGCTCGATAGGCCTATTGGAAAAAAAATTGTCAATGGGTCTAGTGGGCTGATAATAAAAACTTTTCCAGTTAAAAAAAATTGAGAATGTAGTATTTATTTAATGGGAAAAAGGTATTTTAATTTTGTAGAGTGGTTTTATATCGAAATGGTCGCTGACCCAGCGCATGGCAACGTCGAGAGAATCTCCTGGCACTGACATGCACTTGGCATGGCAGCCATACCCCACTTACAAGAAGGTACTATGGACCTCTCCCCCTGAGATTTGCATAATTTTAAAGAAATAAATCAACTAATATTTAACTAAAACAATGCTTAAATCTTAAAATGCACTTTGAGTAAAACAAATTAATATTGTTACTTTTATAGCCTAATAATGCACTTTTTCCCATAAGAAAAAAGTTTAATTTTTTACTATGAAAAAAAGTTCATTATTAAGCTACAAGAGTAACAATAGTAATTTTTTTTACTCGAAATGCAATATAAGATTTTGGCATTGTTTTAGTTAAGTATTAACCAATTTATTTTTTTAAAATTATGCAAATCTGAGGGGGATAGGTCCGTAGTACCTCTTTGTCAGTTGGATGATCGGTGTTCGAAAGATAAAAATTCCCTAAACATCGATCAAACTTATATAAAAACACTTAAAACATCCATATTTCGACAATGCTTACTGGTGACATTGAAAAAACTGCAAAAAAATGTCGCAAAAACGTTGGAAAAAGAGCTGAGCTGGCGATGCTGCCGGTAATCTAAAACTTGAAAAAGTGAATTTTTTCCAAATTTTGATTATCAATTACTATGGATAGCGACGTCACAAAAAGTCGTAATTATGTACTGTCTATAAGTGAGTTATGACACTTCAAGTGCCTTAACGCTACATGGTGACAAAATTGATTAAGACAATAAAGAGGAAGGGACTAATAGATCTTAGGGTCTGCAATATTCCTCCTAAGTTTTCATAATGATAGAAATTTTATTTTTGGGCAAGAATATACATTCTTATCTAAAAAATTGTGATGGATCCTCTCTTACTCAGTGCCCTTGGTGACGTATTCGATTTCTGCTTGCTCAATGTGCTCACCATCTCTTCGCTCTCTCCCATCAATAATTCGGACAACAAAGTTAATAAATTAAAAAGTAACTAATTTACTACTTGTGAGAAATACAAGATAACTACATAATAAACTGAGTAACATAAACGGTTAATGTACGAGAGCTTCTGAGCTTCTTGCTCGGTTTCTCCTTTTATATCTTTCGTAATCTTTCCACACTTTATTCCCATCTGTCCTTCTTTTCATTGTCATCTTTTTAATTAGCTCCGTCTGTTGTTTATACGAATAAATAATGATTATGAAATATTAACATCATCACAAATTTCCCCGTTAATTTTAGGATCATTATTAACATTACACAAGTTTAACTGACTAACATTTCGCTTCAGTATCTCCCTCGTGATTGCCTTTGTCAATATATCGGCCTCCTGCAATTTCCGTAGAGTGTGTCTCACGATTATTTTCCCTTGGCTAATATTCAATTTGATAAAATGATTTTTCCTGTTTAAATATTTGGTTTTTGCCCGTCTTACTCCCATCTCTTTCCATTTCACACTTTTCTTAAATTTTGCAATACCTTTGGATTCAAGTTCGGTATCTGTGCTTAAAGTAACCAAGTCATCCATGTAAATTCCAATTAATATGAAGTCCCTACCCTGTCGTTTGCTGTAAAGGCACGGATCATCTGGGGATTGAATGAATCCTTCCCCCTCAATGACCTGATAGATTTGTTCATTCCAGCAACGGCCTGCTTGTTTTAGACTATACAAACGTTTTTTCAATCTACAAACCTTTCCCTCGGGATTATTAAAACCTTCTGGTGGTTTCATGTATACCACTTCATCCAAAGTTCCATGAAGATACGCGGTTTCTATATCATGCTCTCTTGGTTTGAGTCCTCGCTTTGCCGCTTCGTTGATTAATATACGCAGTGTCAATCCTAATAACCGGAAAATAAGTCTCGTCATAATCTATTCCTTTTTGCTGCCCACATTCCATGGCTACCAATCTATCTTTGTATTTAATTATCGTTCCTTGTGCATCAATTTTTATTCTGTAAACCCATTTGCTTCTAATTGCCTTCTCTCCTTTAGGTAAGTAAACCAAATTCCATATCCAGTGTTCACTCATTGATGACATCTCCAAATTCATAGCTTCCTGCTATTTAAGACCATCAGTGCCAGTCGTAGCTTGTAAGTAAGATTTAAGGTTTTGAAATTCTATTAAGGCGTTGTGACGGTGATTTTTCTACCAGTCCATATTTTACATAAACAAGGTGAAAATCATTTTCTAGAGAAATTATCTGACTTCGTACTTTTTCTCAAATCATGACAGGATTTTATTTAGACCAATTAAGCAATTACTATTTACAAATTAGGCACATAAAAACAGGTTCACATCACCATCACTAAATAGAATTAACAACAGGATATGGAGTTATGCAAAACTCCAACTAAACATCTGACACAACACTAAGCTAAACTGAACTATCACTAACACAAAACTACAACAAGGCAAAACAAGCAATACAAACACTCTACAAGCGCGAAATTAAAGGTACGCAACTTTAACATTAAACTAACAACACAAGCCAAATGGCTAAAACTACTTATCTATAAACACGCGTCGTTTACGCACGGGGGTAACAATGGAACACGTGGTTGGTCATGGAACATATCATTAAACAGTTGAGGGATTCTAAAACGATAAACTAATGCAATTGCATTAATTTATCTACCTCTAGAATTCGTTCTCTCGATTTACACTGCGGCTCGAACCACTTCCGGTTCGTCATCAAATAGCTCCTCGTGAGGGAGAGAACTATCTTTCGCTCCGAAACTCAAATCGATTTTATGCGATTGCATGAAAGAACCTGGGTTAACTGAAAACACAAAAGTAGCAGCTTCTTATACCCGGGAACAGTAATCATCGACACCTAAAAGGTTGAGTCTCTCACTGTCCAGGGCAGTAGTCGCCTTACACTACCCGATTGTTGATAAGGATTGGC
>JAQFZU010001267.1:0-14618 GCA_034696185.1 Henia vesuviana | reverse complement strand
CCATAGTTACGAATCGAATGGATCGGTTTACTTCGACACGAATCGTTTCGATCAACATCCATCTCATCGATACGCTAAATTAGTCCCAGAAGCTTTCGGTGATACGAATGCATTGGATGAAGGCGAAGGTAAACGTAATTAAAACCATTGATATCTTTGGTTTTAAATATTTATTATTTTAAGGTGATTTAAGTGTTTCGGGAGATAAAAAGAGTAAAAATGATTTTGCGCTTTGGAAAACTTCAAAAGCCGGCGAACCAGCGTGGGATTCACCGTGGGGAAAAGTAAGATTTTTGTTTAATAAATTTAAAAAATTTTTTTTTAAAAACTCGATTATTAATAGGGTCGACCGGGTTGGCACATCGAATGTTCGGTAATGGCGAGTGATATTCTCGGCGAGTGTATCGATATACATACTGGAGGTGTCGATTTACGTTTTCCGCATCACGATAACGAAATAGCTCAATCGGAGGTAAATCGAATTATACATTAACGAATTGATTAAACAAGGAATTAAATTTTTTAAAGGCTTATTTTGATAACGACGAATGGATACGATATTTTCTACACGCTGGTCATTTAACCATAACTGGTTGTAAGATGTCGAAATCATTGAAAAATTTTATTACAATTCAAGAAGCATTGGAGAAAAACACTGCTCGGCAATTAAGACTTGCCTTTTTAATGCATTCGTGGAAAGACACTTTAGATTATAGTCAAAATACGATGGATTTAGCGGTTCAGTTTGAGAAATTTGTTAACGTGAGTAGCAAATTTGATGATAATCAACACGCAGTTTAATTTAATTTATCTGAAAATTTTTAAGGAATTCTTTTTAAATGTAAAAGATATACTCAGATCACAACCTTGTGGGCGGCAAGGTTATCAGAAGTTGACTATCATTGAAAAGACCCTGACTGAAAAGTATGAAAAGTATTTAGTTAAAAAAAAAAAATTTTTTATTTTTATTTTTATTTTTCTAGGTTTTTTAACTCAAAGAGCAAAGTTCACGATGCTTTGTGCGGTAATTATTTTTGTTTTTAAAAATTAATTTAAATTTGAATTTTTTTTTAATAGATAACGTCGATACAGCATCTGTTTTGGATATCATTCGCGATTTAATAAGCGCGTGTAATATTTACCTAAAAGATAAAAGAAATATCCAAAGCGAACCTCATTACGAAATTTTAAAACAAATCGCCATTTACATCACGTGGATTTTTAAGGTCTTTGGTGTCACTGATTCTATCGGAATTGGATTTCAAGAATCAAAAACAAACGCAACTGTAATTAATCGATTTATTTTACTCGTAATTTTTTAATTAATTTAATATTTACGTCAGTCCGAGGATGAGATATTGCCTTACGTAGCTGCTTTGGCAAGTTTCAGAGAAGACGTAAGGGCAATTGCGAAAAAAGAAAAAAGTAATCACAAATATAAACATTCGAATAAAACTTTAATTTAATATAAATATTTAATTACTTTAAACAGTAACGGAAATTCTGAAAATATGCGATACATTGAGAAACGACATTCTACCAGGTCTCGGTGTACGTTTGGAAGACCAAGACGGCCGATCATCGGTGATTAAACTCGTCGATCGCGACACGTTGCTGCGTGAACGTGAAGAGAAATTAAAACTCGAAGAAGCGAAACGAGCGGAAAAAGAACAAAAGAGAAAAGAACAATTGAAAGCGCAAGAAGCAAAAGATGCGCTAAGAAAAATCCCACCCAACGAAATGTTTAAAAACGAAGTTGATAAATATTCATTATATGATGAAAATGTAAGAGTGAATTGAAATTTACATAAAAACAAATTTAATTTACCATATTAATTATGATTCCAGGGAATTCCGACCCACGATGCGACTGGTAAAGAACTTAGCAAAGGCCAAATCAAGAAACTTGTCAAATTACACGAAGCGCAAACGAAAAAATACAATTCGTACATTCAAGAACAAAATAGTAAATCTTAATTATTACTTAATTTAATATTGAAAAATATTGAGACAGAAAATTCCAAGACTTATTTCAAAGACAAAATAAAATTTTAATTAACAATTAATTCAGGTATTATAAAATTTAAAATCTTTTAATCATTCAATAATTCAGTCAACCTGTTATACCCTCCTATGTTAGATATCGATTCTTTAAGATGTTCAACGTATGGAAAATCCGATCGGAGTTTTAAAGACTTTAACAAATACTGAACGTCTTTTTCAGGCGCTTTATCGAGAACTTCGTATAAATGTGAAATCTAAAAAATTATTAAAACAAATGCGATTAATCAATTATTAATCGAGACTTTATCTTACCTTTGTCCAAGATCTGATTAATTGGCACCAAAAATTGGATAAAGTATCGATTAAAACTTGATTTAAATTTGATATCGAATTTCCAAGTTCGGTGGGAACTGGGGTAAGAAATCGATTTAATTGAAGTAAATATCCTAAAATGGCCGAACCTGTGAACCATAAAATCATTAAAATTAATTTATTTAACAGTAAATTAAAACATTTACCGCCAAATTGCGAATTATTTTCAGGGAATAAATAAATTTTTTCTAATAAATCAATACAAGACGCAAGTCCACATTGACGTCCGTTGATGTCAACAAAATCTTGCTCGTATATCATTTTCACATATTTCTCCAAAACGTTTAAAATTTCATTGCTGTAATGATTGATGACTGTACAACCATCGGGTGATACGGAAACGAGTTGCAAGATATGGCAAAAAGTATCTACCGTTTCTGATTTGGTGTAGCTGAAAAGAAAAGAAAACAAAAAAACAATCGTCAGATAAGACACGGTCATTGAACTTAATCCCACAGAATTAAACGATGTCACATGCAACCAAAAAATGCGTCAAACGTGATAAATTGAGCCCTAAACAATAAAATTCTCACGATATTGACAAGTTCTTAATCACTTTAGAAAAACAAATAGTGGGAATCTTAATCGATATAAAGTAAAAATTTCTTTTAATATTTTTTTCATCATTGATAACCTTATCCCTGAATGTCACAAATAAATATCAGCATTTAACCCATAACCTAGAAATGTGCATTTAGATATCAGCATTGATTACCCAATTTGTTTGAGAGATTCTAGAATAGCAGCCACGAGTTCTTTTTGGGCCCAACTTGTCAAAATCTCTTCGTCCGTGTCCAATACATTGTCCACTAACTGCCCTAATGCTCCTATCAAATCGCCTGATGTTGAAAATGAAATTGTAATTATATTTTTCACAATTGATTTACTTCCAACTTAACTGTTGGTCGAACTTTCCAATATGAATATAACGCTTTTTAATATTGTTTCGTCCGATTTGATGGTTTTCAGCCAAATGTTGGCCGTTGGTCGTGTCGCAATACATGTCGTTGCGAGTCTAAATTGGTATAAAAAAAATTTGATTACTTTCACATTCGATAAAAAAAAAAATTTTTTTTAAAGGAAAAACACAAGATGATAATCTCATCAGTTTCTTATATCATCATGGTCAAATCAACGATATCGAGTTTTAACAGCTTTTTTTCAGATCCAACTAGAGTAATTTTTGTTCGCATCATTAATTTCTAGAAATTTTTTTTATCACAATTGATAACCTTAGTATTTGCTAACTAGTGGAATGTTTTTAACAAAATATGAAATTTATTAAATTATAAACAAATCTCAGATATATCTATGTAATCAACATGATTTATGGCTTATGCAGGGCTGATTTTGTTTTGACTAAAATTTCTATTTAAAATAAAAAATTCAAATTTTAAAATTTTAAAAAATTTAAAATAGCTTAAAAATTACCCTTTAATTTTAGTCAAATTTCTTCATTTCAAAGTCAATTATCACAAAATTATATCAACACTTTCCACATCAAATCATAATTTCGCTACTATCAACAATAGGCCGAAACTCTAAATATATTTTGTTCTCGTTTAAAAAATAGTAAAAATTATAATAACAAATTTTAATTTTAAAAAATATTCAAATAACATCAAAACTAAAATAATTATTATTAGGACTATTTACCAGGCCCCAAATGACCATTGGTCATGCTCTAGAAAGGGTTCTAATTTATAAATAAATTTGTTTTACTTGACTTTTTGCGAACAATAAAATAATTTTAAATTAGTTTAAAATAATTAAAGGATTGCAAGTTAATTTATATCAACTTTAAGATCTTCTACAAATAAAAAAGGAAAGTTAAGTGCAATTAAACATTTGATAATTTTTTAGGATTGTTTTGCAAGCGAAATCAGATTATCGAAATCAGCCCATTTTTAACAGCATTTTTTTCCTACAATAAGATCAAATATAAACTCACTCTCACTTTCAATTTTATCTCACATCTTTATCTCTTGTTTACTCAAACTGTATATCGCAATATAATCAAACTCAGAAAAAACATTACGTAAATTAATATTTCTTTTACAAATTAACAAAATATACATTATTAAATATACCTAATAGTTTCGATCACTGTTTGTGGATCAGGATTAGCCAATAATTTCAATATTACTTCTCTGTAAAAATTATGGAAAATTTATCTCATTAAATAATTAATTTTATGATAAATATAATTACACAAAGTATTCGTTTTCAGAGAAATTTTGACATATTGTAGGATTACACATTAAATTAGCCAAGATTCCAACTGATATTTCCTAGATATAAAAAATTACATAATTCAATTAAATTTAAAAAAAAAATTTTTTTACTGTTAATCTCGGCGAATTGCTTTTGATAATTAATCCCACTAATGTCGTAGGCACATCGCATTCCTTAAGAAAATTACAAACTGCAGTATCCATCGAAATATCCCATAATTTGCATAATTCTGATTCCAAATTTTCATCTAATTCTCTTACACCATCGTTAGTTACATTATCTTCATTTTCAACCTCCTAAAAGATAAACAAAAATTATGATTAATGTCAGATATCCACTAAAGATAAATAAACTAAGCAAATTACATATTTAATAAAATTAAAAATCAGGAAGTAGAAAACAATAACCTCAATGTAAATATTTAGCCAAAATTTAATTTCAAAGATTTTAACATTAATTTTATTACAGTTTAAATTGACTTAACATCATTTTACATTGTTTTTTAGGGTCATCATCTTTTCCCCCTTTTAAATTACTCTTGTTCCAATTTTGAAAATGGGTTCTGGGCTTATTACAATCAATTTATTATCATATTAAAAAAATATGAGATAAATAAAACCCACATTTTTATATTACATTATAAAATTTCAATTATTTATTTAAAGGTCATTATATCAATAAATAAGATTATAGCAATAAATCAAGATTGGTGAAAAAGCAAAATTTTTCCAAATATTTAAGCCATGCACCAGTTATGACAAGGTTTTTACCCTCATTCCACACCCTTTAATTACCATTGAGTAAAAAAATGTATAGAAAAATAATAATATTAATGTTAAAAGCACTTTTTATAGCCACAATTATCGAATGTATTGGAAATTTGATATTTTAACAATTTATAATATAAATATTAAAGGGTATTTTGTATAATAATTTTCCTCATTTCGTAAATCGAGACCTTTAACCAATATTTGCTATTTATAAATGTGGTACTATGCACTGTTATACTAATCACTGCTAAACTAAATAAATAAATAAAAATTAATATGGTTATTTTAAGAAGATTATTAATTGATTTTAATAAAATGTCATTTTTAGAATTTTTCTTTACTTTAACAGCTGATAAAAGTGTTTGTAAGACCCATTGCTTCGATACAACTGTGCCACTTATAATATCGGCCATCGCTTCTTCGTTTTCTAATAAGTTCGGTGGTGGTGACGGATTTCGATCTGTAAAAATTTTGGTAGAAAAATATTTAATAAATGTTAAGAATGTTTTTAGTATGAATGGTATTGAAATTTGCTTTCTTTCTTTAGTATTTGGGTAAGTTCATTGCCATCGATGAAATTTAAAAAGGAAAATTGACATAATAAGGCATTTGATGACATGATCAACCACGCGTTTTAAACGAGGCCACAAACTTTCTCATTATCAATAACGGAGTTAAAAAATAAAATATTTTTTCCTTTTTTATTAAATTTCAACATAATTATCCTACAGTTAGTTTAGATTATGGTATAAACAGATATAATATCTAACCGGAATTGCTAAGCATCTTCGGATTGTCCGCCATCTTTGATTTACATAGCAACCACAAGGTGCCTAGCAACCAACGTAATGTTATTTGCTAATTTTTATCTCTAAAAAAACATTATAAATTATATTAAAAAAATAGAATAAATGAAATTTTGCAACGAGTAATTACTAACTAGACATTTAAAGAGTGTGACAACGCTATTCGAGTAATCAGCAAACTAAATGACTCTATGACATCATATCAACCAATCAAAATGCCTTCTGGAATTACGTCGTCATCAGCCGATACATAAAAGAAAAATCTCACGCCATTTTAAACACACAAATGAATAGAGTGGAATGAAGAGTGTGCTCATCGACGAATTCGACTCGCAGTAAGGATGTCGTTATCAAAGCAATTGAACTTGTCTTTCGCCGGTTGCGGCTTTCTAGGCATTTATCACATTGGAGTTGCATCATGTTTTAAAGAATACGCACCAAATATCCTACTTAACAAACTTTCGGGCGCATCGGCCGGAGCGATGGCTGCATGCTGTTTACTATGTTCAGTTCCTATGGGTATGTAACATTAACTTTTGACATTGACCATTAATTCATAGTAAATCAAAATTAAGATTATATATATTATTAATATATATTTAAAATCGATTTTAAAAAACAAATTTTTCAAAATTATTTATTTTATTATTTTTATTGTTTAAAATCTTTTATCAATTGAAAATAGGTAGCAAATAATCAATATCGTTGATCAAAATCAATTTAATCAGGGGAAAAAATTATTGCTCAAACATTAAATCACATTTTGTAAATTTAATTTTCTCAATTTGGACGAAAAATGGATTAAAACTGACATCAATTGGTTTAAAGGAAAGAGGAAAATCAACACAAAACATTTGAGTGCTTAAAGCAGTGATGCAAGGTCAAGTTTAAACTTTATTTAAAAGAAAAAAAGTAATTATTTATATAACACGCACTAGAAATTGCAGTGGTTGATCTAATTTGCCTTAACTTGGTCAATGTCATAGTTTGAATTTTTAATTTAAAAAAAAAATTAAAAAAAATATTTTTTATATTACAGGTCAAGTTACGAGTGATATTCTTAAAGTTGCAACAATAGCTCGGAAGAACACTTTCGGGGCTTTTTCACCTGGTTTTAATATTACGAAAATTATTCGCGATCGATTAAGAGAAGCCTTACCCAATAATGCTCATAAAATATGTACCGGACGATTACACGTGTCTGTAACGAAATTACCGAGAGGTGAAAATGTGATTTTATCTGATTTTAATAGCAAGGAGGAACTGATTCAGGTGAATTTTTATAATTTTTATATATATATTTTTTAAATAAGTAAAAAACTGATTTTGATCTTGAGGAATGACTTGAGTTGAAATTGATATATTTTGCTTAAAACTTAGTCATCCTGATACGACGAGATCATTAATCTAGTGATAATACGGAATTTTGTGAGAAATTTATCCAATTTTATGTGATGATGTAAAAATATTGATTTTTTTTTTTTTAATATTTATTTTTATAGTTGGAATTTGAATATTTTCTAATCGGGTCGAAAGGTCGCGTTTTGAGAGGAATGTAAAATTTAATTGAAAATAAAAAATTAAATCTTATTAGTTTAGGGTTGAGGGAGGAGAAGGAAATAACCCCAATTTTTGAATTTTGATGTTAACCCAAAAAATAATGGTTTTTGGGGTCTTAAGTAGGTCGACATTGATGGGGTTGCATTCTTGGAAAATTGTATTTCCGGGATTAGCTAAATCAATTTATTAAATAATATATTCAGGACTTAATTATTCTTAAATTAATTTTTGGGATATTTAATTTCAGTATTTAAATTTTCTCAATGGAAAATTACTGGCGCTATTCGAAAAATGCTGGCATTTGCCAACGATTTTAGTGGATCCAAAAATACGAATAACTAAACAAATATAAGATGCGTAGTCCAATTTTAACTTATCAAAAATTTAGACTATCAATTTCGTATTAAAATTATTTCGTCCTATTTTTCACTTTTGATAAACATCAGAGGTTTGTGGCCTTACAAATTTTATCTAATTTATTTTTTAAAAATTAATTTTTCTAATTTTAAAAAATTGCTATGAAATTATGAATTTTTTTTAACCTTATTTTTACGACCCATCAATTTAAAATTATCGATTTTTTTTCATACATCCGTATTACTCATTGATAAGTTGATCAAGGAGGTTGTTTGACATCGGTTTTGCTTTGATCATTTACATTCTCGAGATAATGATGGCAATGATCGTTTGGAATAATTTAATTATAATTTTTGTTTTTTTTAATAGGCAATCATTTGTTCCACATTTATACCATTTTTCTCCGGATATGTGCCAGAAAAATTTCGAGGAGAGGTAAGGAAGTAACGAGAATATAAATTAACCTCAAATGTAAATGGCAATGTCATAAAAACACTTGGGATTAATTAATTTATATTTATTAAAGCATTTTGATTATTATTTACAATTTGATAAACGTGAATTGAAAACAGGCACATGTTTTGTTATCAAAAGAAAATTTTAAAATTTGTTGACTTTATTTACTTTTATAAATAATTGTAAATACAAATTTAATTTTAAAATTTGTATTTTTGTATTTTGTATTTCTGAATTACAAAATGGATTAATTCCAAATTGAATTTGTCAGTGGCCGAGTGTTTTGCACGTGTCGAGATATAATTTTAGTATTTTAACGTTACTTAGTTAATATGAAGGACGAAAAAATATTTTGAGGTTAAAGTTCAGTGAGCTTTGAATGTTATGTTGAAATTGATAAACAATTGATAAATAATGCGCGTGCATCGTTTCAAAAAATGATTAATGATGTTTTAATTACATTACCTTTGCTTCATTGTTAAGTTTTCTAAGGTCAAAAGTACATTGATCAGCTATCCGTCACATTATTTGCATTAAACGGAGCAAAGTTCACCGAAATCCCGGAAATACGAATCCGGGATCATTTTTTTTAATACTCAATTCTTTTATCATTTCTATTTTCAGAGATACATCGACGGATGTTACAGTAATAATCTTCCAATATTGGACGAAAATACAATTACGGTGTCACCGTTTTGCGGGGAAAGCGATATATGTCCGCAAGATAATTCCTATAACTTATTTCAAGTGAATTTTAATAATACGAGCATCGAGGTAATAGAATAATAAAATAAAATATTTAAATAAATTTTTAATTTAATTATTCACTTTCAGCTTTCGCCTCAGAACTTGCTGCGCATTGTTCAGATTTTATTTCCACCACCTGTCGAAGTTTTAGCCGATATGTGCAAGCAAGGATTTGATGATGGTTTACGTTACCTTCAGAGGAATAGTATGTACTGCTCAATGTGTCCTCACATGTCACCAGTTAGTCGTATGTTTGTTTTAAATGTATTTTTTCGGTGAAGGCATTTAATGTTGTGGTGACGGCTTTTGTTTTGTTAATATTTAATTGTAATGAAATTGAATTTTTTTTTAGAATTTTAACATTTAATTTTATAATTGATTAATTTTTATTTTTTTTTTAGCTTTGGTGTCTTGCGTGCGATGTATCGCTGTGAATTCCGAAGTGCAGCTCGAGGATACGCTTCAACAATCCGAGTCCGAGTCTGAGTCCGAATGTATCAGCGATTCTGACGAAGACTACGACGAAAGCGATGACGATGACGATGATTCTGTCTGTGATGAATGTAATCAGCGACGAATGTTGGCGAGTGTCGATGATTTTCCCGAAACTGTTTTATCAGGTATTTAATTCGAATCAAAAATTTTTTAAAATTTAAAATTTTAATTTTTTTTAATAGTTTTGGATGAAGCCGCACTATCAATGAATAGTGGATTAATAAGTTGGGTATTTAAACACAAATCAATGCGTGTTTTATCGGTACTCACTTTACCATACGTTTTGCCTTTCGACATTGCTAGAGCTGTTTATTCAAAGTAATATTTCTTTAAAGTGATAAAAATTGTCGTAATCTACATCAATATTTTTTTTAGGTTTATAGATATCGTACCTAAAGTTGGCAAAGACATTAGTTTGATATCCAAATGGATATTAACGTATTTGAAGAATTTTCTAAAGAGGTTTGCTGCCGAACGTCACTTGTACGGTGCGAAGTGAGTATTGAAATCGTTAATATTTGTAATTTAAATTATATTAATTTTTTTTTAATTAGATTTAGTTGTCAGCTCGCCATCACCGAATACGATTTCGCATTCCAGGAGTCTAAACCTGTTAGGAAACGATCACGATCCGTCGTAGCTTTGCGTTCGATTAGTCGCCGATCTTCTTTCTCTCGACGCCCTTTGTCCGGTGAATGGGGCCCGTGTCCTCACAGAGCCAAACGAACCTCACCAGGATCTCGCCGCATGAGTTGCGTTAACTTTGGCTTTTCGGTCGATTTGGCGGGTCAGTTGTCGTCGACGAACAAGCCACTAGTCAAAGCACTCGATGCCAGCAAATTAGAATCAAAAGTAGTCGATCTGGCTAATAGTACAGTGCTCAATTGGCAGTCGCCGGTTATGGATAAATGTGAAACGGTGCTAAATCCAGAAAGTGCGGACACTTTTGATCAAGTTTTACGAGTGACGCGACAACAAGAATCGATCATGGCTTATTATTATTTAGATGGTAACAATCGAATGCAAGTTAGGGAAATTTTCGACGCAACTTCACCCGAATGTCAAATTCTACCCCAGGAAGAATACGAAGCCATCCGAAACATGGAATGGGACGAAGCATTCAACGATCTGAGTCTGAAGAGCGATCAGGATTTTTACGGCGTTACCACCGATGACTTGGGCGATGATATTCCCGAAATTATAGTCGATCCAAATGCTAGTAAAGCATACATGTCGTTGGTCGATACGTCCGATGAATTTTTCGATGACGATATTTAAATTTATTTTTTTTGGATTTGAATGTACAAATTTTTGATTTTGCCATAAATTGATAAAAATTTTTTTATGGAAACAATTTTTGTATGGACAACTTGTAAAATATGCTGTAAATATATTTTATATAAAGGTATTAAGCGTATTTAAGATATTTAAAAAAAAGAGTTGTATTTTATGATATATTTAAAACATTGTAATTTTGTATAAATTAATACAAGAACTTTTTTTTAATACCATTTTTTCGAGTCGAAATAAGCCAGCATTGTTTAATTACACTATACCTAATTTTTATTTAACATTAAAAAGGATTAAAAATACATTTTGCGTGATTGATTTCAATTAATCATTTACTTTATACGCTTAAAATATATTTAATAAAGGGTTTATGAAATATCGATTTATTAAGTGCGTCAAATGTAAACGACTTTTATTTACTCAATTCGATAACAGATGGCGCTTCTAATCTTGGCACGAATTGTTATCTTTTGTAGATACGAGTGAAATCATATTGAAATCACATTGAACGTATCCGATCTTTTTAAAATGGCATTAAATACATCTGGTCATTCGCTTTCTTACCTCCAACCTTCTTCGGCCGTTGAACAATTACTGGAAGAAATATGCTACCAAAGAGCACGAGAATTAAGACAATGCTTAAAGGAAGGTGAGCAGTGGTTTTCTTCCGAATATTTAAAATCATATTTCACTAAAAACGGGAAAACTGTCTCTTCGTCACTTTCAAGTCTTCACTGACAATATTTTATATTGTCAATCAGAGCCTCAATTATCCTTTGAAAATTATTCCTTATTATACTAGTGTTATTCTTCTAAATTAATTTCATTTTCTTCGGGTGCTTGATTTTCTTCAGTCTTCACTTTCTCAATTATTTTGAATGACTCGGTATTTGAATATTAATTTTTATTCGTTTCAGCTTTAAATTCGCCATGTAAAGACTTATTAACATCTAACTGCAGTTTAAAAATTGTAGATGAAGCAATTTTAGACTGTAACAATTGTATTCCCATTTTATCGCTTTTTAAAATTAGGAAAATATGCATGGATCACGAGTCAGGTGAATATTGCGTAAGTTTTATTATTTATGCAATAAAAGAGGGAATTGAATAGTAAAAAAAATACAAAGGAAATAAATTGAGGCCAATTAACAACTGATTAATTAGTTCTGAGCTGTAAAATGGATTTAATGATAAGTGATAGACATTTAAATTAAGGAATAATTGAATTTAAGTTGTAGTTAATACTGTTTTATTCCAAACAGCTGTTGGTATTTCAGACAGCGGTTTTGTAATGCTGAATGCCAGTACGTTTTGGACGGATCTTTTTGTCCGACACTTCCTATTTCTTCCTGGTGAACACGAAGGTGATCACGATGATTTACTCTTTTTCGTTCGAAAAACACCGCAGTCTTGTAGAACTCGATACATTCCAAAATTCGAGGTAATTTACTATTTATTTAGAGATTTTAATATATTGAATTTTTTTTTAAAATTTTCTAGACAGAACTCGAAGTTTTTCGTAAAGACTCGAAAAAAATTCCAATCGGTGACCCCGATGTAGATTGGGAAGAAACTGTTTATCTCAATTTAATACTCCAACAAGTAATATATTATTTTTTTTTAATTAATAAAAATATTTTTATAATTTTTTATTTGTTTTTTTTTTTTAGTTTGAATATACTCTAACTCTTGCCATATGTACTAGAACTAGTCCAAAAGATTTGCAAATACTCAGAAGACATTCCCAGGTATTACTCATTTGTGATGTCATTATGTATTATTTAGAAATTGATTTAACAATCAAAGGGATTTTTATGTGACTAAATTATGATTAATCTTGTTAAAATATTGATTTCGAAAGAAAAATAACATGTGATTATTGTTATCAAATGTGATTATTATTGTCCAAACTGATATGTTTTTATATTCTTGATTTTAGTAAAATGGGCGGGAATTAATTTTTATCATTGTTTGTTTTTAAGAAAGTTTATGCATGTCCCAGTCGACGGCAAATGGACAGCAAAGGCGAAACGGAGGAATTTACTTATCCTAATATATTTTTTATGGTGGATAATTTCGATGAAGTAAGTAAATTTGAATTATTTATATTAAAATGTAAACTTAAAATTTAATTATTGACAGATATTTTGCGACATCACAGTCAGAGATGGTGAAATGGTATGTGTGGAATTAGTTGCGGGTGATAAAGACGGTTCTATCCAAGGGGTTATTTTTCAAGGATCCATTCGATACGAAGCACTCAAGAGAGTTTACGATGCCCGAGTGAGTTTAGAGAGTGAAAATAAATTTGCAATTCATTTTTGTTTTACATTCAAGACTAGTCTCACGTCAAAAATGGCTCAACGAATGTCGTTAGGTTGGTATCAGGGTCAACAAAGAATGGAATTTGTACGGATGAAAGGTCCACAAGGGAAAGGTCATGCAGAAATGGCTGTTAGCAAACCCAAGGGATGTGGTGCCGAAACACCTTGTTCAGAACCAGGATTTTCATTAACAGATTTTGACGATTGGGATGAGGATTTGGAGGTGAGTTTGAATCAAAAATTCGAATAAAAATATTTATTTTTTTATTTCTTTTTTAAAAGGATTATCCATACCAACAAAGACGTATGAGCGATCCTAGTTCTAATTTAAATAATTTTGTTCGGGGTAATCGTCCACCCAAAAGTGAAGCTGCCAAATCTAGATCTGAGAACGAAGGGTTAGATAATTACGCTAATGGGTATAACGAAATTGAGGCAGGGGATCTTAGAGATGGTAATTAAATGCCTCATTTTAAGTCGTAAAAATTTCTTTTTATTATTTATTTATTTTGATTTTGTTTATTTATTTATGATTTGAAAGATGATGAAAATGAAAGCAAGAAGAAAGCTGAGATACAGAGTTGAGTTTTAACATTTTATTATGTTTATTATTTCTACGTTTAATAACAGGTTTTCAAACTAATTTAATCATCTTTTGTTTTCATTGAAATGGTATGATACGATTCTTGAAGAAATACTTTTTTTAATTTTCTTTTAAATTTAATTTATAATATGTTTATGTAAATTGTGTACTAATTTTACTATTTTAAAAAATAGAATTAGATGATACTACGTACAATAGGTTATTTTCAATGCGTGGATTTAGTCAAGCTTATCATTTTTGGAAAGAATCGCGTCGAGCTCAATCAGTAGCATTTAATGCTTATTTGACTTATGTTACATTATCATGGCATCACATAATATCAGGTCAGTAATTTTTAATTATTTTATTAATTAAATCTAACTTTACTAAACACTTTTTACAGATTTACTCGAGAATAGACAACCGCCCATTTTAACTTTTTAATAATGGGAACAAAAAAAAAAGAAATTTTTAATTTTATTTTTAAGTAGAAACAAACTTTTGCAATTGTATTTGTTTTTTAAGTTGTAAACAAAGTAATGTGATTTTAACAGTGAATTGATGACAAATCAGTAAATATTCAATTGCATTGATCGAGTGTGATTTGTAACATGTAGTT
>JAQFZU010001266.1:0-14621 GCA_034696185.1 Henia vesuviana | reverse complement strand
GTTTGGCATGACTCAACGACATCACCGAAATAACGTAAGAATAAGCTATGACGACAATTAATGCCATCTATTCCTTCACAATAGTTAATAATTTTTTCAAAACCGTTCATGTTATTTTGTATCTGTTCTTTGAGTTGCTCTGACTGAATTCAAAAGTAAATGAAAATCACATTTTAAAAAAAATCAAATTTAAACTTACTTTTGCTTTCGCTTTGTCTTGCTTCATTAGATATGCACAAGCATCTCTATCTGACTTGGAATAGTATAATCTACAATATGCCTTTTTTCCATCTCTTCCAGCCCGACCAGATTCCTGATAGTAATTAGCAATCGTTTGTGGTACCGACCAATGAACAACAAACCTGTTAAATATAATTTTTAAAAAAAAATTTAAATGGTGTTTTTTCCCTATTAACCTGACAGTTGATTTATCTACGCCCATTCCAAAGCTGATCGTTGCTGCAATAACAGGAGTGAATCCATCAGTCCAACTTGATTGCACTTCCTTCCTTCCTTTTTCGTTAAGTCCTGCGTGGTAAGCTTCGGTTTTTAATCCCCTTACGCTTACAGCAGCTGCAACTTCATGCACCAATTCTCTTGAGCGACAATAAATGATTCCACATCCCCGTTTATTCTATTAAAAAACAAAAACCACTGTAATTAATAAAGAAATTTAATTAACGTTAGATATGTTGTTTACTGGTTCTTCTGACTCCCAATCTTCGCCTAATGCCTTAATGGCAAACTGAACTAAATCATCATATGGATCAATCATGGAATTCTTAAATACAACATTGTAGAATAAATTAGGCCGGAAACATGGAACTTTATATGAAATTAATCTTTTCAATTTTAAAGAGGATGAAATATCATTCCCAACCTGTAAAAAAAAATTAAAATTTGAGTATTTACTTAATTGTAAAATTATTTAAAATTACTATTGTATTAGCAGTTGCTGTTAATGCAACCCATGGAACTTGTGGAAATCTTTCGCGTAATGATCCCAACAATAAATAATCTTTGCGAAAATCGTGACCCCATTGTGAAACACAATGAGCCTCATCAACAACGAAGTATGCAATTTGGTTAGCCATATATAATTTTTCGTAGATTTTTTGAAAACTTGGGGTAGCTGCTTGCTCCGGTGTTATGTATAGTATTCTAAGTTGTGCTGACATGAGTCGTGAAACAATATCTTTTCGCTCGCTGAGTTTCATCTTCGAATTTATCGATCCGCAATTGATATTTAATTTCGTTAAGTGATGAAGCTGATCAAAGATCAGAGCAAGTAATGGGCACACCACGACTGTTATTTTATCACTGGCAATAACAGCTGGTAGTTGATAACACAAAGATTTTCCAGATCCAGTAGGCATACATAAGAAAATGTCATTTTCACCTAAAAAATAAATTAAAAAAATTAATACGAAACATTTGGAGAATACAAACAAAGTCTACACCTTTAATAATGGTATTAATAACCTCTCCCTGTACGTCACTTTTAAAATCATTGTGATGAAAATAACGTTTAAGAGGCGGTAGTAGTTTCTTCTTTATTTCAATCATTGCAAGACGCCTCTTATTCCTGTTCGAAGTCGCCATGATGTTCTATCTGCTAACAACTTTTCTTAAGATTAAGCATAACACTTAGATGAAAATAAAAATAAATTACTACGAGTATATTTACACGAACGATATCCAAAAATCATATATTTTTCAATTTCCAGTATACTTTTGCAACAAAAGCTGTCTGGATATAAGAATAGTTTTATAAATCGAAATAGTTCCCTAAAAATATAGTTGATGTTGGATTTTTTAAAATAACATTAAATGAAAAAGGATTAATCTATGAGCACAAATTATGTATTAAGATTTCTACTTAAAAACTAAGAAAATATATTTCGAACCTTGTATGTTATATTCGAACGAAAACGCGGGAACACTTACTGCTGTGTACTGCACAGCGCAGTGATCGCATGCTTTCTCTTGTCGGGCAGCGGCAGCGACTGCTCGAGAGCTCGGTAGCACGTTTTGATCACTAATTTATATTGTTTACTTGATACGTAACAGAAATGTCGTCTATACAAAAGATGAGCATTCAAGGAATACGGAGTTTTGGTCCTGAAGATGGTGATAAGCAAGTTTTGAATTTTTACACTCCATTAACATTGATCCTTGGTCCTAATGGCACTGGAAAAACGGTAACAAATATTTTATTTACCGTTGATATCGTGACATGTTACTCTAATTTGCATTTCTCTTAAAGACCATCATTGAATGCTTAAAATATATAACTACCGGGGATACACCTCCGAATTCTGGCAGAGGACAGAGTTTTGTTCACGATCCTAAAGTAAGCGATAATCGGCAGAATTAATAATTTTATTCGAATTAATGGAAATTTGTTTGTAGCTTGCTAATGAAATGGAAGTTCGTGGACAAGTAAAGTTACAATTAAAGGATGTAACTAATCAAAAAGTTGTCATAACGCGATCGATATCGCTAACGCAAAAAGTATGGAGTCATTTTAAAAATCTAAGAAGTATTGACAAATTTATTTGTTTTATGTTTAGCAAAAGAAAGTTGAAATGAAAACAATAGATGGAAGTTTAATTAGATGCGGCGAAGATGGGAAGGCAGTGAGCATTTCCTCGAAATGTGCTGACTTAAATAAGGAGGTGAAAGATTATCAAATTTATTTAATATTGCAGTTGTAATTATTTTGTCGAATATTCAGATGATTTCATGTTTGGGAGTATCAAAACCGATTTTGAATAATGTTATTTTTTGCCATCAAGAGGAAGCTAATTGGTAATGATTAAGTGTGTAAAACACATTGATTTAATATCTTTTTTAAAAACTCGCACACAGGCCTCTAAGTGAAGGTAAAGCTCTAAAACTAAAATTCGATGACATTTTTGCTGCAACTCGTTATATTAAAGCTTTGGATAACATGCGAAAAATTCGTAAAGACAAGGTAGAAAACCTTAGTTTCAGAGTTAAAATAAAGATATTAAAATTACTTTATATTTTAGACTGATAACATAAAAATTTTTAAAGAAGAAATTAAATATTTGAAAGCGAATAAAGATCAAGCAAATACTGTAAATATATAAAAGGGAATTTGAAAGTTCACTAATGGCACTTCAAATTTATTATTTAATTTTACAGGTGAGAACCAAGTTGTTAGAAACAGAAACCGATCTTGCATCTTGCAAAGATAGTATGAAAAATACTAAGGACAAGTTGAACCCAATCGAAGAAAATATTCGATTTATTGACAGGAAGGAAACCGAAATTCACAAAATGAACAACAAACTTGGTTTATGATTACACCATAATATATATTAGTTACATTAAAAATGATTTTTTTTTTAAATTTGTAGTTGAGAATCAAACAAAATTAAAGGCATTGGAGAGGGACAAGCATCATCTGAGATCTCGCATTTCTAATGTTTTTAAAGGCACAACTGAAAGTTTAAAGCTAACTATTGATGATACCGCACTGAAAATAACGCAAAAATTAAATTCACTTGATCAAGTGGGTATTAATTAATTAATTAAGTAATTAATTTTTAATTTTGTATTGTTTTGTAGCACGAAGGCACAACTACAGATAAGGCAAAAGAATATGATCGTTTAGCTACTGAGAAAACAAAACTGTCATTGGACATTGCAAAGTTAGAAACGGAAGAGAAGCTACACAATGAGAGAATTGAACGAAGAAACAACGATTTGGAAACTTTGAGTACCAAGTTTGAACTGGAGGGTAAAACTTGTGTCTAGTAATTAATATTTGTCATTAAATGCGTTTTTACCATAAATTAGACAACATACCAAGCACTAGCAATTTATCTGATACATCTGTGGATAAAGTTTTAAGAAGTCTGAATAATAAGTTAGTTCTTATTGAAGAAGATGGAAAAAATACTAAAGTAAATATAATGTTTTGGCTAGTGATATGAAAATCTACATCTTTGTTTTTACAGGCTGAATGTGAAAATAACGAAATGCGTATTCAAAACGAAATCGATAGCCTGCGCGACACAAAAACTAAATTAATGCAGTCTATTAAAATGCATAACGATCGATTGGTAAATGTACTGCTACTAATGATATCACTTTAAATTTATTCAATTTCACTTACAGAAACAAAACCAAACTGAATTAGCTCAAGTGAGTAGTGAATTGGCAAAAATCACATTATCAGCAAAGCGATTGACTCAACTTGAAAAAGAATTGGCTAAAGCTGTAATAGAAAGTATTAAATGTGATTTAGATTTGGGATTTAATACTTAAAATTGTGCAGGAAAAAGATTTGGAGAAAACTGATAAAGCGGTCAGTATACCAAACATAAAAACAGAGATTGAGGCACTTAAGAAAGAGCACAAAGATTTAGAAATAAATTTGCGCAGATTGGAGTAAGATTTTGGGTTTAAATTTAATTTTGTTTAAGACTTTTAAAATTTTTTTTTTTAGTGATGAAATGCAGAAACTTCACGAACAAAATTCACTTCATACTAAACTGGATATGCTTCGTAAGGAAAAAACTACAAAATCAGGATTGATTCGGAAAATGTGGGTGCAATGGAATTGCAAAAGTTAAAAAATTAATTTTATTTTCATTTTTGTTTTCAATTTAGCATGAACCGACATGAGGAGACATTAGCACACTTGTTTAAAACAGTTCCTACTGAAAATATCAGACATAGCCTTGATAATTTGAAAATGTAAGTGGAAAACGATAATTTAATTAATTTTTATTTAATTTATTTAAAAATTGCTTTCGTTTGATTAGGAAGCTAAATAAGGAAACAAAGGAAATAAATAACAAATGTAAGGAGTTGCAAATTCAGCTGACAAAAAACGAATCAAATAGGACATCATTAAAGTACATGATTATATGAAATACCAAGTTGCATTCAATATTTTAAAATTTTGTGTTATAGTTGTGTGATCGTTTTATTTCCTATAAAAATGTAGGGAATAAAGAAAAACTCCATCAAAGCACACAATTCGTTAAGCTTTTGAATGCAGCTATTGAGTCTTGTATTTTATTTATTTATTCTTATTTTTATTTTCGAAGGGAGCAATTGAATCAAAAGGAACAAGAACTGCGATGTAAAATTCAACTGATTATTTAAGTGGATAAAGATTTAAAGGTATTTTAACTTTCAGCACATGAAGAAAAGATAATGCAAATATGCGGTGATCAGGAATTCAATTTGCGTCTTGGCGATCTTGAGAAGTCAATTAGAGAGATAAATGAGTAAGTTTTTTTTATATCTATAGTTTTTTTTTCAATTTGTAATGTTTTTAGTTTCTTTTCAATAGTGAAAATAGTATTTTAAAAGGCTCAAAATACGTTTATGAAAAGTTTGTAGAAAGGTTAGAAAAAAAGAAACCATCGTGCTGCCCTCTTTGTCACAGGGATTTTGATGATGATCAAGAAGTTATGGATTTAATTAACGATGTAATGCAGCATTATAAATACATCCTGATTTGTTTTAATGATTGGTGAATTTTATAGTTAAATTCCAAGCTCAGCATGATCCCAAGTCAAATGGTAAAGAAAGAAGAAACTATTATAAGTCAGCAGAAAAATTTTAATTCAATGTTGGAATTGAAACCTTTAAAAACTCAGGTTATACTCAACAACATCAAAGGTAAAATATCTACTTGATTGGTTTTTTGAAATTTTAATTGCAGGTAGAAAACATAACGAAGGATATTCCACAACTTAAAACCAGTATTAAAAATCTGACGAACCAAATCGATCAATTGGAAAAAGAAATCGTTGAGGTTTGTACTTCTTACTAATTTTTATGGTATTTGATTTCTTTTTTTAATTTGATTTTAGTTGGAAGAACAATCAGAAGTTAAGCAAACGGATGAAGCAATGGCTGCATCAATTCATAGTGACATGATTTCTTTAGATCAAGCCACAAATGATTTAAGAAAAACAGAAAAGGAACTTTCCCAATTAGAAAGCAAATTGGGACCAAGTGGTAGGTCAACTTAAATTTAGTTACTTATAAATTTTTTTATTTTATGGGTTACTTTTCATACTGTATGTGCCATATGAATCAATGCAACATGCTGCATGATTTAGTGCTTATCTGTCTTTTTCATTAATCTAGATAAAACTCGAACAGTGAAACTTGTTGTGGAAGAAAAGGAAGCATTACAGAAGCACAGGTTATTGGTTCATTTCTGTTTTTTGATCATAAAGATGTAAATATTTTTTATTCTTGCAGTGATGAAATGAAACAGAAATTGGAAGACTTGCAAGACAAACTAGAAAGTCACACGGAATTACTTCAGTCGCAACGGGAAACTGTTAACAGATTAAAAAGTGATAAGCTGAGGATTACCGGTCAGCAACAAAACCAAAAAAGCTTAGAAGAGAGGAAAGTCGAATTGGGTAAAAGCATCGAAGAAGGGAAAAGTGTTATCGAGGTGAATTGTAGAATATGATGCAAAAGTTGAATCTTTCTTCAACGTCCACTTTCGTTAAAATGTAGCAAGATAACAAGCAAATGGAACCACTCGAAGGCCAACGAATGAATTGGCAGAAGGAAAAGGATGAAGTCACAGCGGTCAAAGAAGAACAAATGAAACAAATGCATGAGAATTTAAATGCTCTCGGCAGTAAAATAAGAGAAGTTGAACAAATTCACAAAGAAATTAAACAGTAAATACGGCTTAAATTATTTAAAAGAATAAAAATTAATTTTATGCTTTGATAGGTATATAAAAGAAGGGAAAGTAACTAAATTGCAAAAATGTCAAAAACAACTAGTAGAAATGGAAGTGAAGTTAAAGAACACACTACAGGAGAGAAACAATATAGATCAACAAATTGAAAACCTAAAAAAAGATTTGGAAATGCAGCGTGTATGTTTAAGTTAGTGGTAAATTATGTTTTAAGACAATTTTTTGTTTTACAGAGACATCATCAACAGTTGAAGGACAATTTAGAATTACAGAATCGAGAAAAAGATATAATGGATATTACTAAACTTATTGACGATCTAAAGAAAACTACTGGAGGTTACGATTCGCTGTCGTTAATTCAAGAAAAACGGAAATTAGAAAAAGAAAGAGATCAGTTGAAAGGAGAAGTAAGTCAAAGCAATCGTTTAAACTTGTTTTTTAAGTTTTAATTTTTGAATTTGTTACAGCATGATCTATCAACAGGTCGTTGGCAAGAATTGGAAAGCAAAAGATTAGCACTGAAGAGAGAATTAGAAAACGAGATATGTAAAGATTCAGATATAAAATACAGGGATAAATTAATAGAATTAAAAGTGGGCACTATTAATTTATATCGTTTAAATTCTGGTTAAACCATACGAATTTTTAATTTTTTTCAGGTTACCGAAACAATTTGTTCCGATTTACAAAAGTATTACCTTGCGCTCGATAACGCTATAATGCAGCACCATGCTTTGAAAATGAGTGAGATCAATAAGATTATTAGAGAGCTGTGGAGAAATACGTATAAAGGAAACGGTAAAATTTTATTATAAACAAACAAAAATTTACATCGTTTAATATTTTATGTGAATATTAGATATTGACTTCATTGAAATTCGATCGGATGAGGATGATGCATCTAAACGAGCAAATTTGAAACAAACTTATCATTACAGAGTGTGTAATGCAGAATTTAATATTCAGTTTTCTCACTTTTTGCGGATTACCATTTTTTTTCTGTTAGGTGGTGATGGTCAAAGGTGAAACGGTGCTGGATATGCGCGGTCGTTGCAGTGCGGGCCAAAAGGTGTTGGCATCCATTGTCATTAGATTAGCTTTGGCAGAAACATTTGGGTTAAATTGTGGAATTTTAGCATTGGATGAACCAACGACTAACTTGGACAGGGAAAACATTGATAGCCTCGCTGATGCATTAATTGAGTAATGTAGAATTTATAATTCGTTTTATGTCATTTAATTTCTTTTTTTTAAATTACAAAATGTAGGATTGTTAAGAGCCGTCAAAAGCAAAGGAATTTTCAATTATTAGTTATAACGCACGATGAAGATTTTCTAGGACGATTAGAACATTCCGAATTTGTGGACCATTATTACAAAGTCAACAAAAATTATCGGTAGTTATATTATTATAAATATTTTTGACTACTTGTTTACTCATTTTATTTTTTAGAGGGATTTCATTAATTGATAAATGTTCCCCTAATGCAGCGCCATTTTAATCAAGTTTTATTTTTCATTTGCCGCTATTTTACGCTTCTTTTTATATTGTATTTTTTTTACTAACTACGTAATTACTTGGTGTAAATCACAACCATAATAAAATGAATAAATACTGTTTATTATCCTAGAACTGCGTTTTAATGCTCAATATTTATTAAAGCTATAAAAAAGTTAATGCATTTTGTGGTTGCTTGATTTACTTCTGGTGGTTGAAATCAACCAGTGGTCGAAATTAACAGCGAACCTCCTGCAGAGACTAAAAAAGCACAAGGGTAAGTTTTCCTAATAAAAAAAGTATGCATTTTTGCTACTAGAGGTCGTGCTACTTAGATTTCATGTCGACGTCCATAGCTAAAGACAGCTAAGTACTGGTATTTACTGCGAGAAGTAACGTTATAGATTTTAGAGGCTCTACAAAAATAATCTGTTTAAGGATCAACATGAAGTAAGTATATTATTGTAATACTGTATTGTGATTTCTCATACAGTTAAATGTAATGCGATCAAAGTAAATAATGGTAACAACCCATGACATCATTTAATAAGTCATTAACGAATAAGATGTGAAGAAATGTATTGAGCTGGAAACTTGTACCAAATTACGAAGTGGTATTTAAAAGTCATGTTTTTTTTTTTTTTTTTTTTTTTTTTAATTTATTGGCGAACCTGTTGAATTACTGTTTTTCCTGTTTGTAAGGAAATGGATATCCTGTGGTCACTAAGAGGATTTTTATTTTTTTAAAAGTAAACAATAGCTTTAAAATTTCTAGTAATCACTTGTTACAAAGGTTATAAAAATTTTAATGTTGATTGGGTATTGACGCTTGTCTTAAATCAAAGCAAGAATAAACACGTGATAAAATTTAAAAAAAAAGAAAAAGAAGCGGGTGAGGCTAGCAGGATGAATCACTTCCACTTCACTTGTAAACCAATGAAACATTAACCCGCTACTAGCCATTAAGTGGGACTCACTTATGATTCATATCCTAAATCCTATGCAGATTCTAATTTTTTTTAAATGTTATATTAACATTTGATATGTAATGCGGTTCAAATTTATTTTGTAGATTCCTGTATCAAAGAATTTGACGTGAGACCATATTTGGATCAAGATAAAGTTTAAATTCGGTTTGTTTATCTTGAACATTTTTTGAGATAAGACGCTTTCACAGTTCATGATATATTTGTTTATTTATTTAGATTATGATTAGTGGGTTGAGCGATGGAAATAAACGATTACGACATTCCACAAACACCTCGCGACCAACTTTATCCCAATTTAAACGAAGAATTTCCTGATGAATCCAACATTTTGGATCAGATTCCTCCACTTCCTCAAGAAAATCTAAATGTGACAATTCCCATAAGACCGCAACCGGCACCCCGTAATTCGATCAAACATCACGATTCAAATAAACCCGTGCCTAGACCTCGACAATTTGTACCACGGCAGTCGAAATTGATAGAAAATCCGCTCTATTTTAACCTAAACGTCGATGCAGAACCCGATGAAGAGCAAGTTGAGTTGCGGAGAAAAACACGAGAAGGCGACGAGCAAGAATTAGTGCTGGAATTCGATCCATTAGCACCCGGAAAATGTTCGGTGCTGGAAGAACAAAGACGATTGAGATTAACCAATTCGATTTTTTGTTTAAACATTGCTAAAGAACAAACCGAAGTGCCAACTTACGATTCGCCACTCTCGAGGAACTCTGTAAAAACATTAAGTTCAGTTGATGAGTCGGATAACGACGTAGAAAGTATGAGAAACGACAGTGATCAGAATAATAATGACGACGACGATATAAGTTACTGTAGCATCGACTTGGAACCACCTCAGTTTCCAGCGCCCCCACTTCCTGAAGGATTTTCCGCATCTACACTTAGCTTAAACTGTACCGAAAATGAATACGAAATGGATCAGCCCGAACCACCACCTCGATACGCAACGATTCAATCTCAACAACAGTCAGATAAGCCTGCACTTCCACCTAAATTAAATCGATGTCACACGCCAGATTCTGGAAGCTCGTCTAGTTCGTCGGGTGGCCGAACGGTATCAGTCATTAGTAATGTGTCCGAAACTTCGTCCGTCAAGGTTTTACATCGGAACGATAAACATTTTTTCACGACTAATTCGCCCGCGCCACCTTTGCCGCCTAAAAGTACAAAGATAACTTCGCGAACGAAAAGTTGGAATTTGGTCGATTTGGTACGAAGAAGTGCTAGTTTTCAAAAGAGGTATCACGGACAAATTTTAGCCGATTCTTCGCGGACTCGATCGAGTTCGTCGACGAGTGTGTTGAATGGGATTAATTTTAGTGGCTATCTCCACAAAACAGGCAGCAATAGAAAAGCATTTAGGCAGCGATGGTGTGTTTTGGAAAATAGTCATTTAAAATACTATTTGGATGACAAAGTATAATTTTATTTATTTATTTATTTTTTTAAGTGTTTATTTTATTTTAATTTTTAGAGCGAAGTACCGCAAGGTGCAGTTCACCAGCTTGATATTATCAGTGTTGGCAAGGTTTCTGACGTTATAAATGCGAAAAATGGGCCTCCAGATATCCATTGTTTCGAAGTCTGCACATTAAAGGACAAAGGTCGATGTTATCTATTCGGCTCTGCTTCTGCTGGAGAAACGGAATTATGGATGGAACAAATAGTGCTATCGATTGCACCTAAACTTGCCCCAAAATTAAGTCAAAAAAATTTTATTAAAGCTGGTACAATGTGAAAAATAAAAAAAATTACCATTCATTTAATATTAATAATTTTGAAGGTTACGTTCATTTACGGTATGGGATGGCGGGAAATTGGCAAGTGGCTTGGATACAACTTGAAGAAAGAAATTTATCAGTATTTTTAATTGATGATGAAAAAATCGAATTGTTTGATTTGCGCAAGGTTACATCAATACGTAAGGTTTGAGTTATTAAAGTGATGCGAATAAATAAATATTTGTTTTTGTGGAATAATAGAAATGCATCCTATCGATAAACAACAAAGTTGTCCTAAAGTTGTTGAAGATGGATCACCGTTTCATTTAGACGTACCTGGATCGTCTATATTTATTCAAGCAAATTTACGCAAAGAAACTGATAATTGGTACATGTTGCTTCGAAACATCGCACAAACAACAGGACCATGTTTGGACAGGCAGCAATTAACTAATAATAATATCCCAGTTATTGTTGATAAATGTGTTTCTTTTATCACTATTTATGGTACTAAAATTATTATTATTATATTTATAAGAAGTTGGATTATAACGAGCTGGAATGAATTTTAGGTTATTCTTCGGAGGGAATATATCGATTAAACGGGGTTAGTTCAAAGGTGACCAAATTACTTGGTCTTTTACGCCAAGATGCTCGATCCGTAATACTTAAACTAGATGATTTCAATGTTCACGAAGTTGCATCAGCCATGAAGAGATTTTTTCGATTGTTACCAGATCCATTACTTTGCAAAACATTATACAATCAGTGGATTAATTGTAGTGGTAACTAATTGTGTCTACAATTTTTCTTAACAGTTTATATTTAACAGGATTATCTATTTAGCATTACCTAATCAACAGGAAAAATTAGCCAATTATGAACACTTGCTATCTTTATTACCAGAAGTTAATTTTTGTACTTTAAAATATGTTATTGCTCATTTAAGAAAGTAATATTAAAATACTTTAATACTTACATTTTTTGCGAACTAATTTTTATCTTTTTACAATTTTAGCATAAGTGATGCCAGTGATCGAAATCTAATGACTGTGACTAATCTCGCAGCAATTTTTGGACCAACACTTTTGACGACTGAAGTAAAGGACCATTTAATTTGCTATTTTTAAAATTATTTATTTGTTTTTTTTTTTTTCACTATTTAGACAGATGATGCAGTTCCTAATTTACTAAACGCAAATTCTGAAATGGATGTAATTGCTGACTTAATTTCAAATTATCAACATTTATTTAAAGTAATTTAATAAAAATAACAGGAATTTTAGTTTTGTAAATATGCTTTTTGTACAGGTTACAGCTGAAGAATTAAAGAAGGATATGATTATTCAGAAAGCTTTAATTGACATTAAAGAAGCTAGGAGGCCTAAAGTAATTCTTTTTAAATATTGATAGTTTTGCACTTGAAAAAGACAATCGGATATTTTGAAGCAATAGATTGGTATTTGATTGGTGGATGTGGCTGAGTAGAGAGTTCCTTACTAAGGCTAACGCTCTAATCGGTCTACAGATTTAAGAAACTAAATATCCGAGATATTTTCGAATTATAACTGACTATTTTTTTTGCTTTTGAAAAATGTTTGTTCATTTTATTATTATAATTTGTTTCATTAGAAACCTGCGGGTGATATTCTGAAAGGAGTTTATATTGGGAATCCACAGGGCAAATGTTTAATGATTCGGGTACAAGTTCATATTATGTAGTAAAAAGTTGCATTTAATTATATTTGAATTTTTTTTTTATAGTTAGCTCCTAATTTAACCGCCAAAGATTTATGTCTTTATGCAATACAAACCGAGAAGATAAAAGAAAAGTTAGACTACTTGTCTGTGTTCGAAGTCGTTTGTAATGGAGAGCTCGGTAATTTTTTTTTTCTTAAAAAATATGAAAGTTTAATTTTTCGTTCGCTTTTTAGAACGTCCTTTACATTATTCGGAAATTGTTCTCGCTGTCGTTTTGCAGTGGGCTCGTTGGGCAGACTCTGAAGCTAAAGATAACTATTTGGTTATCAAAAGAAATGAGTTATACCATTCGATTTTGCCATTGGTAAGTTTGAATTTTTCTGTTTTCTTGTCCACGTTTTAATTTACAATTTTTTTCAATGTTTTTACGTAGATTCGCCAACCTATTTCCATGTTTAGTGAATTGCAGTACGCTGATCGGAAATCTAAACATTTTCGAAAGTATTTATTGGAGTTTAAAAATGCACGGTTGTCATTTTACAGAGATGTAAAAGTGAGTAATTAATTATCCGAATAAATATTTAAAATGATAATTTTGCTGTTTAGATCACGCAACCAGAAGAATCTCGGAACATTGAAGACGTTACGTGGTATTTGGGTTGCGAATCTAAGCGACAGGGACCAACTAGTTGGAGTATAACTTACATAGACAAGAATGATGAAATAAAGAGATCTAAAGAGAGGCCTTATTTTGGCCATACATTATGTTGCAACACGGAAGAAGAATTCCATAAATGGATTGCAGCCATGTTAATTGGAGAATATCCAAATGGTATAATTGCAAAAAAGGAATTAGTGAATTTGTTGCCATAACAATAAGCTAAATTTTTTCGTGTAAATTTTATTTTTTAACTTTTGTAATCTGCTGTGCCACTATTGCCATTTTTTTATATACAGAAAAAGCTTTATATTTTAATATTTTATGTCTAGAGTTTTTTTTATTGTAGTTAATAAGGTGCCAATGGATGAACTAAAACCATTCGATTAAGAAAAGTAATATATTCAAAGTTTTATGTAAGTTATTTCATATAAGCTATGAAATGTACATTGTCGGGTGCAAAATAAAGGGCTCAAACAATTTTAGATCAATTTATAATTTCTTTATTGTCAGTATTTAGGCCATAAATTCATATGGAATGGGCTCCACTAATTGGGGAACATTATTTTTCGTTCTAACGAAATGTGCTCCTCGAGGTTGTTCCGGTTCACGTTTACATTGGAGAAATTTTCCAATTTTCTTGAATTCTCGCTTAATTCTTTCATTTTCCTTCATTCGTGTAATGAAATCTTGACGGCATTTTGAGTGTTTGATGTGTTCAACGCGTACGTTAATTCTTTTAGCCAGAATCCTTCCCTTTACTCGTTTGTTGGCGATGACACCGATGGCGTGGGGAGTCACATTGTACACACGTCCCGTTTTGCCGTGATAACTTTTGTGTGGCATACCTTTTTGGAACGCACCGTTTCCCTGAAAGTGCAAATAAAATAAGTTAAGACTGACAGTAATACCAAAATAAAGTTCCGATTGTACCTTGATATCGACTATATCTCCAACTTTGTAAACTCTTAGAAATGTAGATAGTGGTTCTGTTCCATGCCGTCGAAACTTTCTCGCAAACATATACCGAGTACCACGTCGATAACCTTTTGGATTAGTCATTTTACTTTGATTTTACTAAAAAGAAAGAAACATGGAATAAGATCGAATGCGACATGTATTCCATCACGGTTAAGATCGGTTTTTATAGTCAGACATAGATTTTAAACTTTCATTTTCCTATTAACGTTTAAATGCTATTTAAAGGCTTTGAATCGTTTCGATTTAGATTTATTTCAGCTATTAACATTATCGATATTATTTTACTCACTCTACAATTCACGATCGACGAAGTCACAGCACGGTGACAGTTAAGTGG
>JAQFZU010001265.1:0-14622 GCA_034696185.1 Henia vesuviana | reverse complement strand
TTTTTTGTATTTGTTTTAAATTTAAAATCGATGGTGTTTTGATGTTATTTTTTGCATTCTGTAGCTTTTGCTTTGTGTTTATGGATGATGGTACCCAAAATTCAGTGTTCATATTCAGTTGCAAGTAAGTTTTTCCTATTGGATTAAGTTGAGAAATGAATTTTTTCATTTTTTATTTCTCATTGAAGAATTAATAATGAAAATTTCAAAAATTTCAAATTTCATTTCTAAACTTTTTTTTTAAAATCCTTTTTGTAATTTATTTAATTTTATTTATTCTCGTCATTTTCTAACCTGCATCAATTTTAACCATGTTATTTCCAGTATATTCATTCTTTATTGTGTTGCATTCATCTAATAGTAAATTATAATATCAAAATTAATTCAACCTCTCCAAGCATAAACTTGTCTTTACACGCATTTCATTACTAATTAAAAATGAATTAAAGATAATTCAACCAAAATGGATCACATCGACTAACTCGAACCTGTTTATATATTTTTATATTTTCATTTGATTTTTCAGGTGTTTCTGCATTCCTTTGGCATTTTCAAGGTACGATGGACAAAGCACAAGCTCGATGTGCTCTAATGGCAATCATATTGTATCAAGTATTACATTTAATAGGTAAATAATATTAATTTTTTATTCACAAAATTTTTTCATTTTTAAATTTTTATTTTTATGTAAATTTTTATTCAAATTTATTCATTGAAATTGAATTTTGAGATTTTCCAAATTGGATTTAAATTGGTTTATTTTCGTATTTAATTGCCCTTATAAAGAAAGGCATAAAACTCTTTATTAATCGAATTACGTTAGTTATGTGGAATTAATTCGTTTTGACTCGAAATTTAAGCCGAGAATTATTCTTATTCCAGAAGAATGTGAACATTCTTTTATTTGTTTATCTGAAAAAAATTTATCTCAAAATATAATAATTTTCTTTTTTTATTATAAATTTTCATTTAGAAATTTTTTTTTTTAAAAATACAAAATAAATCGTGGCTGTCAAATAGGATTAAATATTATGTCAAACTGACATGAGGTTTATTATATTACACGATTGACCAATTTTGGATATCACTGAGGATTAATAACTTGAAAATTATTTTTTTTAAAAACTCCAATTTAATTTAATCCCACGACATTTAAAAAAAAAAAATTATTTTCATAAAAACACATTTTTAAACCTCGAAAAATAACTTCCAAACCAAAATAACTCGAGTTAAGATTTTAAACAAAACAAATCCACTAAATCGAGGTACCAATCACTTTTAGATATAAAATAAAATTATTGTTGCTTCTTTTACCCTTTTTCGTACAATCGCCATTAAATAATCGATACTCGAGTTGAGTCAATGGTCGATAGCGGGCGCCACCATTCTTAACAATTGTATTTATTTATTTTTCTCTTTTTTAGTTTGTACGATTAGTTTGGAGACATGGGATATCAGCAATTTGTGGACTGGAATCGGGACTATAATCTGTTTACTCGTCAATGCGTCTTATTACAACTCGATTGGACGATCGACTTCGGGATTGAGAAAATCATCGTCGTATAAAGATTTGGTCACTGGAACAATCAAAGAAGTGGAAAAGAAAGACAAATAAACTTTTAATCTTTTGTGATGAAATTGTTGTCTCGTTGTTTACTTATTAGTGTAAATTATGTTTGTATATCGTTTTTAAAAAAAAATATTTAAATTAAAATTCAATTGGAATTTGTTTAAATTGAATTTTGAATTTAAGAGAAATTGTAATGCAATGAAATTGTGGAAAAAATTATTAAAACCCAATGCAGTATTTTTGTAGTCGATTTTAAAAAATGAAAATTTCACTCCCCGTGGATGTAATTTTGTACTAAAAATATTGTTAATTAACGAAAAGGTCATTTTTTAAATGTATATTCATATTTTATTATTCCTCATTATTTAAAGTGTAAAAAAAAAATCAGTGTCACGAATATTTTTCTTTTTGTTCTTTATTTCGCTTTTAAATAGTTGCGGATGTTTGTATATTTATGTATTTTTAACTTTAAATAGTATGCAATAAAAGATTCAAATTTGGCCTCGGATTCTATTGTTTTTATATTCGAAAATTTTTCTAAGTCCACGAGCATGCGCAGTTGAGTTGATTTTACATCGAGTGTTAGTCTGCAGCTAGACGAGAGTAAAAAATAAATAAAAAGTATAGAAACAAACATGGCTTCGTGTCACTTTCAATATAGATAATCTTTTAGATTGACGTTTTAGCCTTACATTTTTATGTTCAATTTAATTTCAATCAATTTTTAAACTAGTCATAATGGCATGTGGAAACCAACGAGTTTACAGTTTGCGATTCAACCAGGATCACGGTAAGAAAAATTTGTATCTCGAAGGTCACAAAATCCAATCAGCTGAGTTGCCTCGTTAAACCTAATCAATCATCCATTTTTAAGTTAAAAACAAAACAATTAAACGAAACTAATTTCAATTTAAAGGTTGTTTTACGTGTGCTATGGATTCGGGATTGAGAATCTACAATGTGGAGCCTTTAGCTGCTAAAACGATTTTAGGCAAGTTTTTTCTGGTTAAATTCAAATGATTTAAAATAATAAAATTAATTGTTTTTTCACAGACAAAGAAAAAGTGGGAAGTGTTGCAATTTGCGAGATGTTACATCGGACGAATTTAATAGCGATCGTAGGCGGTGGAACCAGACCGAAATTCGCAGAAAACACTGGTTAATAAGAAAAAAAATCATTTTTTTAAAAAAAAATATTAAAAAAATAAAATAAAATAAAATTGAATTCCAGTTTTAATATGGGACGATAAAATGGGTAAATGCGTGATGGAATTTACATTCACTTCAACAGTTTTATCGGTTAAACTACGAAGAGACAAGTAAAAAAAAAAAAATATTTTTATTTTAAAATTTAAAATTAATTTTATTAAAATATTTCAATAGGTTAACCGTCATTTTACAAACTCAGGTGCACGTATTTTCCTTTCCAAAACACCCATCGAAACTATTCACCTTCGATACCCGAGATAATCCACGCGGATTATGCGAAATCAGTCCCATGACTTCATCTGAAAAACAATTATTAATTTTACCCGGTCACAAAATCGGAAGTGTTCAACTCATCGATTTGGCTACGACAATTCCGAGTATTTCGTGCGCACCAGTCACAATCGGGTGTCACCAAACCGAATTGGCCTGTATGGCAATCAATCAGCAAGGAACGATGATCGCCACTGCATCGCAGAAAGGGACACTCATTCGTGTATTCGATACCGCTAAAAGAGTCCAATTGGTCGAATTGAGACGTGGATCCGATCCGGCCACTTTATATTGGTATTAAAAACTATTTATAAATAATTAAATTACATTAGAATTAAAATTTTTTATTTTTAGTATCAATTTCAGTGCGGATTCGGCATTTCTATGTTGTTCCAGTGATAAAGGCACCGTTCACATATTCGCACTTAAGGACACCCGGCTCAATCGTCGCTCGACGTATTTTTGTTATTTTTATTTATTTAAATGATAATTAAATTATTTATTTTGATAGATTTTCAAAAATGGGCTTCCTTGGTCAATACATTGAATCTCAATGGGCACTCGCAACTTTTACGGTAGCTGCTGAATGTGCTTGTATTTGTGCCTTCGTATCGAAATCTTCCGTTGCTGGTATTTAATTAATTTTTTTTTTAATTTGGTTTTTTTTTTAATGGTTTTTTTTCTAGCTATTTGCGTCAACGGATCGTACCATAAATATAATTTTAACACTGATGGGATTTGTAATCGAGATGCATTCGATGCGTATTTGCAGTTGTATAATGATATCGAGTTTTGAACTCTGCCAATTTCTATTGTACCTTCATAGAGCTTTTTTTGACCAATCGATGAAGACATTTTTCTGCAGTTTCACGTAATATATAAAAATTTATTTTTTACTGCAACAAAAGCCTAACTGCCATTGTTTGTTGTCGAAACAATTTTTTTTTTTTTTTTTTACTTGACTTTTATTATTTCAAATAATTTTTCTCGTAGATTTTCAAGACATTTTATCAATAATGTTTGGTTTTACAAGTGTAATTTGATCATTTTTTTTTTAAAAAAAAGTTTATTTACAATTAATTTGTAAATAAACTGTAAATAATTGTATAAAAAAAATATGAAAAGTTATAAATTTTTTTTTTTTGTTTTTCAATTTTTATTTATTTATTCGACATTAAATTCGCAGTTTCCTCGTCGTTTCTCGAACTTAAAAATTCAAAAATTAAATTTTTTAAAAATTCAAAAAAATTCAAAATTTCAATTTTTACTTACAAAAATTCAACGATATTTCCCTTCGGTTTGTAAATATAATTATAATAGAAAAGTGGTGCACCAAACACGAATCCAACGAGCAAAAGAACCAACACAACCGTCAATAAATCATGGATAACTGGAAATTAAAATGTAAAAAAATTTATTTAAATATTTTTAATTATTTAAATTTACTCCTTTTAACTCTTTTAGCTTGATCGATTGTTTTAGGTTTATTAGTTACACCATCACTTTCTCTTTTACCGTATTTCGGGGAAACTGAAAAAAAAATTTATTATTTTATAATTTAAAATTAAATGTTATTCGATACCAGCGATTAATTCGACCCAACTTTCCAACGGAATTCGACACAATTCGCCACTGTATCCAACAGGGCATAAACAGATCCACAGTCCTAATTCACGGATACATTCGCTGACGTTTTTACATGTTTTTATTCCTGGACACGAATATAAAACATCATCGCAAGTCACTCCACTCGAGCCTTGATCGCAAATACAAGTAGCGACTGAGTTGTCTGCTGATTGGTAACGGTATATTAAACACGTTCCTCTGTTGTTACAGTAGTCTGAATCGCATTCTTCCTCAAAAGCACAGTTGAGAAATGTTTTTGAATCTGAAAATAAATTTTTTTAATATTTTTTTTTACAGATTTTGGTTCGTTACCTTTTAAATCGCATTTTTTGCATTGTTTTGGTATTTTCGTATTTTTAAAAATATCTGATCCGCTATCTACGATCCAATTGATTAGTTTTTCGTTTAAACTCGTACCTGTGGTTAGAAAGGAGAGGATTATTGCACGTAATAGAATTTGTGAGAAATTCATATTTGCGCGCGGTTTTGTTTGAATTTTATTGGTTGGTGTTGATTTAAATACTGATCACTACGTGTCGCTGATTTTTTTTTTAATTTAAAAATAATTTATTAGAATAAAAATAAGTAAATAGAATTAATGTGTTGTTAAATTAATAATAAAAATAATTTATATAAAATAAAATTAAAAATATTTAGTTTTAAACTAATAAAAGGATTTTTTTTTTATTCGAGAGTAGCCATCTTTATTTCTAACTTCCTTTCCTTCTCGCCCTTCGGATGTTGGTGAGTAGAGGTTAAACCACGTTTTACTCTTTAATTTGACTTTATTCGAACCTTAAATTCAATTTAAATGAATTAATAACATCTCGAATTAACTGTCTAGAATTTCAAGCGGGTTCAACTTCGGGGAAATGAATGAAAAGCAAATTCTTAACCGACTCCCGACGGGACATAAAAATCTTAAATTATTTCCCATTACTTTCTCAATTGCAATAACATTATACAAATACGAACCCAAAAAAAATTCATTTACATATAAACTTAAAAATTACATAATAAATGAATGAAATTGTGAATTTAACGTAAAAATTCTAAAAAAATTCAAAATTTTTTTTTTCAAGGTTAAATCCAATAATGGATTAAAATTTGTATTTTTACCAAAAAGAAATGCAAATAATAAATAATATCAAACCCCAAAAACCAGTAATTAACTCAGAAATAATTAACTGAAAATTAATTTTAATATTAAGGTCAACGTTTGAATTTAATTTCACTCTTTGAATGAACTCAAAATAATTTTTTTTAAATTAAAAAATGAAAAAAATTTCATTCAAAAAATAAAAATAAAAAAATAAAATTTAAATATAGAAAAAAAATGAATGAATAATTTTTTTTATATAGTGATGTCACGATCCATGTGATATTTAATAATGACATGACTAAAAGTTAAAAATTCAATGCTTATAGTGAGTATAAGATTAGAAAATGTGTGGATGGATAAGATTAAGTGATTGGAAATATGCCAAATGAACTAAAAAGAATAATGTAGTGGCTCAGGTACTTGAAAAATGGGGTCAAGAATCCCTTAAAAATCCAGAAAAAAAAATTTAATTAGATTTTCAGTTTAAAATGATGTGAAAAAAGAACTATTATTGAATTAAATATATTATTATATTTTTAATCTTGAATTTTTCATACTTTCAATGCATTGTTATACAAAACATCATTTTCCATATTTTCCCAAATTAAATTTAAAAAAATTTTTTTTTTAATTCAGTAATAAACACAAATGTTGTATGTAAAGTTTAAGGTTTGAAGGTAAATTAAGTATATACCTTGTACTGAGGTTATCATCACATTCCTGCATAAATTTATGCTTTGGTCCACTGTAACAAAATTGTAACCTCAAAATATTTCTTTACAGATTTTATTTATTTGCAACTCTTGAAACTGACTGGGAATCTTGTAATTGTGCTTCCATAGGTAAGTTATTATTTATTATTAAATTTGAATATGTTTAATATGGTACAATGCCATTAAGGTAAGTGAAAGCTATTTGAAATGGTGTCAAAACATATTTTATTGATGAAAAGTGAAGTTTATTGACAAGGAAAATGGTGTTAAGGGAAATAATTATTTAAATTAAATGGGAAAAATTTTTAAATATTGAAAAATTTATGCAAATATTGATTGAGGCCATTAGCATTGATTTTTTCAATACAAAAGAATTCATTTTCAATCCAACTTTTTAAATTATGAATAATTTTTTCTTTAATTTGCATTTTGATTCCTAAAACAATCCAATAGTGAATTATTGATATAAATAATTTAAAAAAAAATTTTTTAAATTGATTTTTAATTGAAAAATAAAAAAAATCAGTTTTTTATCTTTGATCTCAGGCATTTCTTTGTATCATTCAATAAATGGCATTTGGCCAATGAATAGAAGTATTTTTTCAATTTACTAATGTGGAAAGAGATAAAAAGAGTGAAACAATAGAAAATGTCGACTGCAAAAGAGGTCTGTTTTGAATAATTAGTAGTGAATTAATGGAATCGCGCAAGGCCATATAAAATAAATAGGAAATTTAAAAAAAAAAAAAAAAGGAAGTTGTTAGAATCCATATTTGATTAGAGGATTCATTAACAACTTCCTTTTGGGTAAACACGATTAAACTCAGCTGCAATCTATTATATCACGATCTGTCGAACTTAAGTAAAGCGAATACATGTTCAACTTGAAACACTCATTTACAGCTGTGTTTTTATAAATATCAGTTAATTTCTAAAAATTTATTTTATAATAAATAAAAATATTATTTTAATCAAATATTAAAATCCTGTTTTGTATTTAATCATACGAGGAAAATCCGTCATTCGTAATGAGTGAATTACTTTAAATGGATATATAACAAATAATACAAAATGTCAAATTTTAATGAAAAATTTAATTTTTAAAATTTAAATTTTTTTTTTTAGAATTTTTCAAGGAATAAATAGAATGTTGCGAGGGTCAAGTTACAGAATAGTTTCGCGTGAATAACCAAGAAAGGAAAATAACATTATGAAATTTCAGAAAGGAAATTAAATATACAAACGATAAGCTCGAAATGAATGCGTTTACAGTTAAAAACACTGAATCATCCGATTTTTAAAAAAAAATATTTTTACATTATTTTTAATATAAATACCTCATTGTATGATAGCGATAACTTAATATAATTTATATAAAAAAAAAAATATTTTTCTCACTTTAAAAGTCTCAGTCGAGTGTCCTGATGGCATCGGAAAAACGCAAGCCCAGAACTATTTAATTTTATTAACTTGTAATTTGTGGCAATTACCGAGGGGTTGATCCATTTGCGAGCCATTTGGATAGACTGGATACTGTGGATATCCTTGCTGGTCATCATAGGAAACTAGATTTGGTTAAATTTAATTTTTAGTGTTTAAAAAAAATTAATTTTTGAAGTCGAAAGATTTTGTAAATTTTGATTTTATTTACATTAGCGGGTCGATTCGATTGTAACACATCTGGCAACATACGCCATAACTCGGTGTCTTTCACTCGAATCATGTGCATGTTTAGTATTTTAAAGAACAAATGTTGGTGAAAATGAATTCGGTTCGTGGATTTAGAGATAATATGTTTGGATCTTTAAGAAGAAGGTTTGAAATTTTGATTTGATATTTTATTGTGTAAATTTTAATTATATTTTTTTTTTAAATCGATTTTTATTTTAATATTTTATTTTTGTGTGTAGTAACCGTCGTTTGACGATGTCTCATCACAGCGACGATGCGATGCTCATTCCAGGGAGCGACAGCTTCTGGGAGCCCGGGAATTACAAGCGAACGACAAAACGTATGGAAGATGGCTTCAGATTATGTAACGATTTGATTCAGTTGATACAAGAGAGAAGTGACATTGAAAAAGCGTATGCCAAAAGTCTAAGGGGATGGGCTAAAAAGTGGAACGAAGCTATTGAAAAAGGTGAATAATTACATCATTTATCATTAATTATTAATTTTGTGTATTACGAAATACTACGCATGCAAATGTATAATTAAGCGCAGCAATGACGCAATAAATTGGAATTCTTTTTCGAATTTTAGGTCCTGAATATGGAACGACCGAAGCTGGATGGAAAGGAATTCTCGTCGAAGCTGACAGAAGGTGTGAAGTTCACTTAGGAGTTCGTGATCGTCTTGTCAATGAGGTACAGACGTCGGTTAAACAGTGGCAAAAGGACAATTACCATCGGTCGATGATGCAACTTAAAGAAAAGAAAGAAATGGACGACCAATTTAAAAAAGTGATTTTAATCGCATTTCATTCGTAAAAAATTATTTGTTAATTTTATTTTAAAATTTTTAGGCACAAAAACCTTGGGCGAAACAATTAGAGAAAGTAAACAAAGCAAAATCGGATTACCACACGGCGTGTAAAAACGAAAGGTCGGCGTTAAACCAAGAGAAAAACGCAGTCGGAGACAGTTCGATGTCGCAGGACCAATTGAAACGTTTGCAAGATCGAGTTTCAAAGTGTAAAGACGAAGTGCTAAAAACGAAGGAAAAATACGAAACGGCGTTGAAAGAAATTAAAGATTACAATCCAAAATACATGGAAGACATGACTGCGGTGTTCGATAAGTGTCAGGAAATGGAAGAAAAAAGACTAAATTTCTTCAAGGAAATGCTTTTTGGAATACACGATTGCTTGAATATTGCTAAGGACCCTTTGTAAGTTCGCGTGGAAAAATTGTGTTCGTCGTTAAGTGAATTATGTTATGTGAATGCAGGTTGCCGCAGATATACGAGGAATATCGTCATACGATTCAAAATGCGGATGCGAGCAAAGATTTAAAATGGTGGTCCAATAATCACGGCGCTACAATGGCCATGAATTGGCCGCAATTCGAAGTGAGTTGAATTTTTAAAAAAAAATTTAAATGTTAAAAGTCAATTTCTGATTGGGCAAATCCTTTAATTATTATTCCCAGAGTTTAATTATGAAATTAAATTGATTTTTCAATTATGTGATAGGAATACTTTGAAGAATTCCGTGAAATTTCACGCCAAAGTCGACGTCCTGTCGGTCACACTAATGAAAGTGGAATCACGCTCATCAATCAGAGATCGGTTGGAGATGAGCAGCCCGTAATTGAAAACTAAATTGAATTTAACTAAAAAAATCACACTTATTTTATACCCCAACATTCGTATCTGTTAATTACTCTGCTACACACTACGATTCTTCTCATATCACAATCGATCTTTGTCATTTCTATTTGTAACAATTTTTCTTCAGTATTTTTGCACCGGTGGCGGATTCTTGAAATTAATTTTTTTTAAATTTATTTAAATTAATTTTTTATTTTTTTTTTATTTTAAGGAATACACACCTGAGATTCACAGCATATCGAAGAAAACATCGAAAGGAAGTATGGGCGATGGTCGTGAAAATGTAACCATCACCAGAATTTCAACCAATCAGAAATTAGAGAAAAAAAGCGAAGTGAAATCGGCTAGAAATTCAGATTTATCTTCTACGTACGTTAATTTTATCCATTTATTTATTTTTTATTAATTTTTTTTTTCTTTTTTCTTTTGTTTTTTTTTGTTAAAATATTTTTTTAAGGGGTTTTTGATGAAATGAATTTTTTATTCTAGTCTTGATAAAAAGATTTCATCTCCATTTCTGAGTTTATCAACAACTTCTTTTATCAGGTTTTCTTTGTTTTTTTGATCCAATGTCACGTTATTGTTTTCTTGCGTTTTTTCATTTATTATTATTTCTGTAAAAATCCTTTTTTGAAATTGGTTACGGTTTTTCCCTTTTCTCTCACCCACTTCAGCCGTAAATCTTACAACCCATTCGAAGACGAAGACGATGATGACGATGAGGATGACACTACTTCCATCTTGATCTCTAAAAAGTAAAATATTTTTAAATAGACGCAAAATGTGGCCAGGCCCTGCTAAAAATTATCGTTATCCTCACTGAAGCATATAAAAATGGACAAATTTTTATTTATTTATTTTTATTTATTTTGCACGTTATTCGCACCAATGCTTTATTGCTTCATCAGTGCACAACTCGATTAACTAATGGCTTAAATCAATTTTTTCATTTCATATATTTTTTTTCAGATTTTATTTTTTCATTGAAGATATATTATTGCTTTTATTAGTTACTATATTTGATTAATTAATTAATTTTAATATCCATAGTAATTAGATAACTGATGGAGTAATAGCACTGTTTAACTGCATGCATTACTGACTGACTGACAAATGCTAGTAAAAGCTTTAATTACTATTCGGTTTTAGTATTGTGCTTAGTATTGCTACTAATATCGATCTGAACTAAACAAATCAAATTAAATGAATATAAACCAAATTTTAAATCGATTTTAATTTTTTTATTCATTTTGTGTTTTCATAAAGAAATGGGAAACAAGAAAATCCATTTGATGAAGATCAAGACGAATGGGACGAAGATGTACCAGAAGGAGGTGGATTAGTGGATAGCGGTGAACCGGGGGTACCAGTGAAAGCTTTGTACGATTACGACGGTGCCGAGGCTGACGAACTTACATTCAAACAGGGTTAGGATTTATTTTAAATAAATAAAAATGAAATTTTTTAATTTTGCGTTTTAAATTAGGTGAACAATTCGAGAAATTAGAAGACGAAGACGAACAAGGCTGGTGCAAAGGAAGAAAAAACGGTCGTGTTGGACTTTATCCAGCCAATTATGTCGAAGTTGTTCCGTGAAGGTTTATATCGTTTATGGGCATTTAATGATTTATTCATTTTTTTTTTTAATTACTAATTTTTTTTTTAAATTATGGCAACTGTTTGATATTAATATTAAAATGTTTAAATAATTATTTGCTCAAAAGAATTGGATTAATATTTAATTAATTAATTTTTAAAAAAAAAATAAGAAATAGTTTTTATTATATTTGAATAAGATTTAGAATAACTAACTTAAAAGTGACTAAATATTTTAAATTTATAAATTTGGAATCATTAATCTAGATTTAAGAATTTGAATTTATTATTTTTTTTATGTAAATATTAAATTATTTAACATCGCTATCGATTCCTCTGGCCAATTAGGTTTTAGTTATTTGTATAGTAATGAAAGATGGCATTATTCAATTGGGTGTTGGCTTTATTTTTTTTTTCATTTTACGGTCAGCAAAAATGCATAATTATTTAATTTAAATCTTCTGGGTCCAAATAGATAAAATCTATAGAAAAATCGATGGTTTTTTTTTCTTTTTGTGAAGCTAAAATTTCAGATGAATATTGTAAAATCGAATGAAATTCGGTAATTTTGAAATTTATCTGACAATCTTCGAAATTTATATGACATTTGTGGAATTTAATTTAGTTTGCTAATTTTTGTACATTTTTTCATGACATTAACTAACAAATAAAACTCGACTGCATTTATTTTTCGACAATTCGAGCAAATATACGAAATATTATTTAACATTTTGTAAACTTTTTTTTAATATTCAAAAATTACAGACTTAATTTTTTTTTTTTTTAATAAAGGCAAAGAATGAAAATTAAATCTGATTTTAATAAATTAATATCAATCGACGTTAAACGTTTCGCCCAAAAGCGAGAAACGAAGTAAAAATGGTTGAACTGGACACGAAAGTAACGAATAATCGTTTTTAAATTTAGGTTTAATTTTAGCCCATTTTAATAAGTTTTCTTTCTCGGCTTCTAAACGTTCTTTTTCTTCCTTAATAATTTCGTTACCTTCGTTTAAAAGTTCGTTCTCTAAATCGGTTTTACTCATCGTTTCGACATTTTCGGAATCTTCGGTTTTGGAAATTTGAGAGTTTGTAATTTCGGGGATAATTTCGACGACGGTCGAATTTGTTTTTGTATTTTCACTTAACTGCGAATCGATTTCAGTTAAATTCAAATCTTTCGTATTATTTTCAGTTAAATCTTTGAATAATTTCAAAACATCTTCGATGCTTTTCAACGTATTCGAAACCTCCAAAGATTTGAATTTCTCGCTAATATTCGTAGTTTCTCGCATCCTTTCTTCAAATTTCTTAATTTCATCTTCCCAATTCCGATTTTTCGATTTTTCATCGTTACTTTGAACTAACATTTTATCGGTTTCTTCGTTTATAATTTTCTCTTCCTTTTTCCTCTTCCTAACGTACTTTTTCCTAAAAACCTTCAAAAAATCGCTTCTTTTCTTCAATCCACACGCACTGAGTAAATCGATGTTTTCCTCAAACTGACCGATCAATCGATCATCTTTTTTCTTTTGACTACTACAACAATGTACGGCAGAAATATCGATCGGATGAGCTTCGGTATTAAAAACGTACGTATTCACGTCTAGAATACAGTGACCGTTGGTCGTTTGAAAAACTGTTCCGCTACTGCCATTGCCGTGAACGAAATTGTCCTTATCGAATAACAAATAAAGATATTTCGTCGTTTCGGCCAGGAAAAACGATTCCATTCGATCTTCTATTTTATGATCTCGAACATCTTTGATCTAAAAAAAAATCAATTATTTTTAAAAAATTCGAAAATTATTTTTCAATTATTACAGTTGCATATCCGCAATGAGTTTTAGCGCTGTGTTGAATCGATTCGAGAATATCGATGCCCATTTGCATTAATAACGGATCGTTAGTGGCTCGATAGAGATACATGATACTTTCTATTAATTCTGGCCTTAATGGATATCCTTCTCTATTTAAATGCACTTCGGACGATGGGATGTTGTAGAATTCGGGCGTGAAACCGTATTGTTTCCATATTTGATGATAATTATGTAACGATTTCAATCCAGCTTCGATATCGCCTACTAAACTCTATATAAAACAATATAAAATTAAATTTAAAATTATTAAATTCTTATTACCAAAACTCCTGGCCAATACGCTTCTAACGATTGAAACAAGGGCATAGTCACTGACCCTCTTTGCATATTAACCCACACGTACCAATCGTCCTTGAGCATGTACTCTTCGATGGCTTTGCGATACACTGAAATTTAAATAACAAAATAATTTAAAATATTCTTTAAAATTAATTTTTCCAATTTTTACCTTTGAACATTTCCATTAATTCTGGTTTTTGGAATAAAATCGCACCTTTGACTAAATATTCAAAATACGAATCGACACCGGCCCCTATACCCGAATCGACCGCAGTCCACGCCCCAGTTACGACATTAATGTGATTTCCAACTAAATTTAAATTCGATTTCGATTTCCACAAATTGAGTAACGCAGTCATTGCCACATTTTCGAATATGGGATCGCCGGTCAAACGACTCAAAGTCCCGAATTCGACGATATACGATGCTACACACGCAGTGCACGTTATCGGAGTTTCGTTCGGAGGGACTCCGTGTCGTAAATTGACGGTTCCGTAAGGCATTTTGGTGGGAGTGTCGAATGCCGGTAACAAACGTCGACCGACATTTTCGGCGAGTCTCAGCAACGGACCCGAGCACGGCCAACCTTCTTCGAGCTGCATTCCCGCCTTTTTATACAGTAAATGAGCCGAAAGTAACCCTCCGATCACTCGAATGTTCGTTTCGAATACCGACACGTTGATGTTGATGTCGAATTGTGATTTTTCGCCGATCAATTTGGCGACTCTTTGAAATTCGGTGTAATTTCCCATAAGTGCCAATGTGTCCAATGCGTCAATTAGTGTCAGCGAAAAACTATTTAAAAAAATGTTTTTAATGAGTTTTTAATATAATTAAATTAATTATACCTGCCCCACGTGTCGATCCCATCGCACGACAACGGTCTTAATTCATCATAAGGATATGCGTGTTCGATGTAGCTGTTGTACGCGTGGTAAAACATCTCCTTAACTCTATTTCTATAATTTTCTATATCGTGATCGGTGAATTTTATGCATATAATACCATTAGTTGTTAAAGAAAGTATAATACAAAGATAGTTGAAAGT
>JAQFZU010001264.1:0-14623 GCA_034696185.1 Henia vesuviana | reverse complement strand
CTGCACCGCCCATCTGATGTCTCAGACAACCGGTTACAGACTGGCGGTTCCTCGTGGCTGAGCCCCCCAGGTCGTGCAAATGGATGCGCCCCAGAGATCACGTGGATCGGGGGTTCGTACTGCCCTCTAGTGACGACTGGTCACACTGGGATAAAACCAAATTCACATCAGCCGAGGTCAAATCAGCACTTATGGCTGATTATATTAGAAGAGAGTCTGTGGTAACTCATAATTCCACATCAATAGCAGCCATTAAAGAGGTTGATGTTTGCACCAAATGCAAGTGTCACTGTGAAGAGGGAGAGGACGAACAAGTCCATGCGTATGACAATCGAAGAGTAAATAGAAATTGAAGTCAGACAATTCCAAACCAATTTTTGAAGCTTAGAATCGATAAGTCAAAAATCGATTGCTACCGGTGTGGTCGAAAAGGCCACTATGCAAGAGATTGTCGTGTACGATTTGAAGAAAAGCCAATCAAAGCTGTTAAGTTCAAATCCAAATTAAAGAAGAAAGGGGACACATCCAAACATACCAAGGATGACTTTCTGGTAATTAATGAACCAGAAATAGGATTAAACCTCATAGAGACCAAGAAATGGCTCTTACATAGTGGGGCCGGTCTCCACATATGTGGGGATCGAAGATTGTTTCGCAATTTACGAAAAAGCCATGATTTGACTTTAACTATGATTAATGCTCAATTTGTGACCAATGAGATAGGAGATGTGGACATTCGAATCCAAAATGGAAACCGGGTTAATGACATCACTTTACATAATGTCACTTATGTCCCTGGGGCCACCAAAAACCTAATAAGTGCCTCAAAATTAGATGCTGGAAAGGCCAAGATAATTGGATACAATAATCAATTTAAAGTCATCTCACCAAAGGGACAAAGCATTATGGAGTTTCAGCACAAAAGGGGACTTTACTTTGTAACCAAGCAAGCCCCAAGTGAAATTGGTCATCAATATGGAGAATATGATTGTGATACAAACCCAAATCAAACTGATGAAGGGCACTCATCAATAGAAGATGAACAAACTCAGTTACACAATCTAGATGAATCCAATCAAGTAGAATTATGGCATAAGAGATATGCACATTTGAATCAACGTTGTCTGATTCAAATGGCCAAGCGCGGAACTGTCAAAGGTATGCCTAAGAAGTTAAAAGGTACAACTACGGTTTGCGACCCCTGTGCAAGGAGTAAAGCCACAATGAAGTATGGTCGTCCTTTACCAACGACCAGGACGAAACAATTTGGATCACTGTTGCACATGGACCTTTGGGGTCCAACCGAACATGCCTTTGCAGGAGGAGCCAAATACTTTTTAGCCATTATAGATGACTACACCCGATTGCTGACCATCTACATATGACCCAATAAGTATCCACCAAGTTTATAAAATTTATTAATCAAGTAGAGAGGGAACATGAAATAAAGGTCAAGTCCATCTTGACAGACAATGGGCTGGAATTTTGCCATCAAGCAATGTCAACATGGATGACAGACCGGGGGATAAAGCATCTAAGAACCAATATTTATACCCCCAGCCAAAACGAAGTTGCCGAGAGGGCAAATAGATTTATAATGGAAGGGGTACGCACAATACTCACTGATGAAGAACTTCCAAAGTCAATGTGGGGTGAGATCATTCAAACCTACACATACCTTAAGAATTGTTTCCCCCAACGAATTCTAAACTGGCGCACTCCCTATGAGATGCGGTTCAATAAAAAGCCATCTGTTGAACACATTAGATGCATTGGATGCATGGCCTATGTTACTCTACCCAAACAGAAGAGAGAGAGTAAATTGGCTGACAATGCAATCAAGGGGACGTTAATTGGCTACTCAAGAATAACCAAGGGTTATAGAGTATGGGGTAGAGTCACTAACACAATTCATGACTCAAAGCACGTAAGATTCGACAAAAATCGAACATGGACATTGCAAGAACAAACGTCCTTAGATAAAACAACAGATATCAGTTCCGATTCAGATCAAATGGATTTGACTGACTCTGAATTAGAAAAAGAGGTTACCAAACGTCTTCCTATAACTGTAGTACCTCAAGTATCATTACAACGTACCGTCACAACGCCAGTGCCGGCACCAAGAGCTCTACGACCTACAACTCCGCCACCTGGACCATCTGGGGTCGTAACACGTGGACAAAGAGCTTGTCAGGAAGATGATACTTCAAGGCCACTTGCTCAAGAAACTCCGACGCAGATTGAATGCGTCAGATTTGCTAGAAGAAGAGCTGCGAGCCAAATGAAAGGAAGATATTACATCATTTTTAAAATAGATGGTAATAGATTTTGATCAAAGAATGAATTGAGAACTTACTTGCAAATGAATAATATACCATTTGATGAACGGAGGATAAATTTTGGGACCACCAATAGTTACTCGGGTCCATGGGATTTGACAGAGCGAGTTGCAGATGATGATGAGGATGATCATCAATCACATCGATCCACAGATTCGGAAGAGGATCGAAATATAGATTTCAATGATGAAGACAATGAAATTGATATCCACACCATCATGGAAAGTGATCCATCAACATATCAAGAAGCCATTTCACAATCAGACAATCAACAATGGCAATCAGCAATGGACCATGAACTATCAACAATGAAAGAGCGCTCCGTCTACGAGAACGTCGATCGAGAAACACAAAGTCCTAAAAAGCCGTTGGGTGTTTTCTTGCAAAAGGGACAACCAACAGAATGTGGTTCAGCACCGGGCAAGGCTAGTTGCCTGTGGTTACTCGCAACGGCCCGGGGCCGACTACAACGATGTTTATTCTCCTATGGTTAACTTCATAGTTGTGAAGTTATTCTTACTTATATTCGTTATATATAAGGCGTGGGTTACGATGCAGATCGACGTAACCTGTGCCTACCTATATAGGCTCTTAGATGAAACATTGCATGTGGAAATCCCACCTGGACTACCAACCCCAAAAGGAGATAAAGTGTGGTTACTACGGAAGTCCATATACGGCCTACGCCAATCAGGCTTGCAGTGGTTTTGCCGACTGCACAGCGACATAAAAGACATGCACTTTAAACCCATCAGATTAACAAGGTGCATATACCACCAGAACTGGAGAGTTATCCTATTAGTATATGTGGATGATGTCATAATACTTGCAGAAAACCAAGAACTTTTAGATGAAACTCTCAAGGCATTTAGACTAAAATTCGACATTAAAGAAATTGGACAACTACAAAGATTCTTGGGCATTGACATCTCCATAACTAAAGATTACATAAAGCTGTCACAGGAAACGTATATCCGGAAACTAACTCAAAAATATATTCCACAGGAATTCATACCCGTGTATGAACCCATTAAGTTAGGAATTGATTTGCGAACATTTAATCAAGTACCGGATAAAACATTTAATGAGAAGAAGTACCCATATAGAACCCTAATAGGGGCAATATTATACATAGCTAGGCATACTAGGCTAGATATTAGTTATACCATCAGTCTGCTATCTCAATATTGTAATAAACCCAACTTGCCCCTTTGGAACTGCGCCATAAACTTACTTCGCTATTTAAGAACAACAGCAGACAAGGCCATTTACTTAAGACATGAGGGTCAACCAAATTTTAATGCCTATTCTGATGCATCCCACGGAACCTGCCTTCAAACAAGGAGATCCCAAACAGGATTTATCATCTTTGTCGGATCCTCGCCGATTTCTTGGCGTTTCCAACGCCAATCTCTTGTGTTAACATCTACAAGAGACATAGAGCTATTGGCAGCTGTAAGCCTGGTGAAGGAGCTTGAATGGCTTGTTCACATAATCTTAGAAGTCTCACCAATCCGTGAAATGTATAAAGTAAGATTCCTCATTAGAATAGACAATGAGTCAGCGATACTCAACATTAGATCTATAGTTGAAAACTCAAACAATCGATTCCAAGACATTAGAATCTGTTACTTAAGAGAAAGGTTCGACGATGGACTGTTTGCGATTCAATACATAAATACCAAATTCAACTTGGCGGACATGCTTACGAAGTGCTTGTCTACGCCAAAACTAAATGAATTGACAAGTTTCCTCACCCTGAATTATACCAGTGCGAGCAAATTTGTTAATGTTATAAATTTATTATTGTTAATTTGTTATTTATTGTTAACATGTTTGTTGTTGAATGGTTTGAAATTAATTTTTATGTGAATTATTAACTTATATTAATATGTTATTTACTTGTTTATTGAAATTTATAATATGGTCGATTATCATAATTAATGTTTTGAAATGATGATCGAAATTGTAAATAATATACACCTGTTTTTATAATTAATATATTTATTTATGTTTAATTATACATAATTGTTTGTAGTTATAATTGATGCTTGTATATTTAATTGAAGCGAGAGCAATGAACGGAACTAATGAGACCGTTCGCAATTGTAGATGTCATTTATGCAGGATGAAAACTAGATACGATTGTTAATTGGACCAAGACGAATCGAATGAGTCCAATATCAAAACTCTAGGACTACGGGAACCTACTTAAAGAAGCTCGGAAAGCTGAAAAACAAAGGTTCACCATTAGATAGGCGTCCATGACACCAGACACTGCAATCCATCTCATGATGTCGTAGAGGCGTAGATTAATCACCTGATTGACGTCGCACTTTACTTAACTTATAATTGGTTAATAATAATGATTATTAACTTGTAATGATGTGTAAATGTAGTTGCTCTCTAGTCACTGTCGAATATGTATCAATGAATTTAGTATCAATTAGAATAAACCCAAATCGTTTTTGTTGAAGTTTAAAAACCAAATGTGGAACTTTATTCAGCTATAGAGGATACAAACTATTACTTACAATCAATACTACTTCTAAATGGACTCTAGAAAATTACTGCCAACTAGAAGAAACTGTTGAAATTGCCACGTCAGCCATTGAATTTCTACAGGGACCTGAAAAAGCAAGTAGAAGCAATTTATACAACAAACATTTACCTGAAATTCTGCTACCAACTATGTGCTTTACTGTGGACCTTACAATGCACGATTCAACAAAGATTCTCGAGAGGCAGCGATCACAATGGTCAACAGAATGATTCTCGTGCCCGAACACATGGTGAGAACCGATAAAGCCGACGACACCGCTTCCTTTCGAGGGGAAGGGAGGGTGTTAAATGTACGACGCAGCCAGTGAGCCATGCGACGACGACGGTCGATATACGCGACAGTGAGGAGGTTCCCATGGACGAGAAAATCGTCTTGCAAACCCTACCCAAAACCTATCAAAAGCAAGGACGAGCATTGCTCGACTTGATAAAAAGAGAGATGAGATGGAACAAGAGGGGAAAAATTTGTGCGCAAGCCAACGATTTAAAAGAGGTCGTGTGCGGGTCCAACATCGTAGACCTCGTGAACTTCCCCCGATCGAAACGACGGAATTCGGGTCCGTTTTAAACCGAATCAACGTCCCGCGTCATTTGGTCGTCAAACCTTTCGCGTAGAAACACGTCAAAGATGGCACCTCTCCTTCCACTATCCCCCACCGTCCAAACCGAGAAACCGACTGGCGGTACCACAACCCCTCGAGCGAAAAAAATCGAAAAAAAACTACCGAGCGCGAAAGAAAGCAACGTGGCGGCGCTAGGCGCCATTTATTACCGTCCCAGAAGCGCGGGTGGCTTAGGTGGAGTTAGGAAACTCAAGTTAGAAACTCGCAAGAAACGATTAGGCAACATCACAAAGGAAAAAATCGAAAATTTCCTGGTCAGGAGTGAAACCTACACCTTGCACAAACCCGTGCATCGGCGGTTTCAACGTTCAAAGACCGTCACGAGCGGGTTGTTTCACCAGCTTCAACTGGACCTGGTCAAACTCGGCAACCTGTCCAAAGACAACTCGGGCTATCGGTTTTGACGTGCATCGACGTGTTTAGCCGTCGAGCGTACTCGTCAAAAGGAAAAAAAGCCAACAAGTGGTTGCGGCATTCGACAAAATTTTGAAACATTTGCCAGTCACGCCTACCGTCGTGCAAACAGACCTTGGTGGGAAATTTTACGGCAAACCATTTCGAGATTATCTCACCGAGAAGGGAATACGACATTTCAGCACTCAGAACATCGAAATCAAAGCCTCTTTGGTCAAGAGGTGAAATCGAACCATAAAATCCATCATTTGGCGGTGGATAACGCGCACGGGAAAAAAGCAATTTGTGGACCGCTTGCAAAGTTTCGTGGCTGCTTACAACAACACCTCGCATCGCACGCTCGGAATGGCGCCCAACCTAGTGACGGAAAGAAACGAAAAGCGGGTCTGGCAAAAGTTGTAGGACGGAGACAAACGAACAAAACGGACTTTCAAATTCCAGACGGGAGACGTTGTAAGAGTTTTAACTTTACGCACTCTTTTTACCAAGGCATATAAAGGCTCGTGGTCCCGCGAAGTGTTTACAATCGCTTCGAGGATTTGGCGCGAGCCAGTAGCCGTCTACGGACTCGTCAACTCGAAGGGCAACGACATAACGGGCTACTATTACGAACTCGAATTGCAACGTGTGTCGTTTCTGCAGCCGCCACCGCTGCAGTCCAAAGGAGAAAAAAAAGTTTTTCCCATCAAAAAAGTTTTGCGTCGGAGAGGCAGGGGCGCGAGGCGCGAAGCGTTGGTCCGTTGGGAAAACTACGAACCCGAACACGATTCCTGGGTTTTGGAATCGGACATATGCTGAAACAAAAAAACAAAAACATAACAACAAGAAAATGAAACGTAGCGACGACTTTTACGTCGAACTGAACCCTCAAAGTTCGAAAGACGTTTTCCCCGAAAACAGCGCCAAAAATTTCCGCACGCTTTTATCGCGGCGAGTCGAAAAAAGAATACCACGCGATCGAATGGGAATACGCCAAGTACTTGTTTGATTTTCAAAGCAAGCATTCGCCCATCGTGATAAATTGCGACATTGCGATCGAAGAAATTGTGGGAAACAGAACGCTACCCCTGTTGCGTGCGATCGCGCTCAAGGGAGACGTTCACAATTATACAATCACCGAAACTTTCGCTTTCCCTTATTACAAACCGGTCAAAACATTGAATTTCGAAAGCGTATTGATTTATATAACGTACGAGAACGACGAACCCGTCTCATTCAGCACTCAGGATTTGAGCGTGACGCTGCATTTCAAACGCGCGTGATGAGAATACCCTTTGGCAAAGCTCGGAGTTCTTTCGACGTTGGTGACGTTTATTCCCCAAAAGTAGAAGCAGCCAGAGTGGCACGGGTATTGGTGCACCCAGCCCTTTCGGGACTCTGTCGAAGGACAGTGGCACTTGCGGAGCGTTCCCGCTAAAAGTCGGTAGTATGCAGCAGACCGTGGACGGCGTGGCACGCCTTGCGTCCTTTTCCACCCGCAAGAGACGACGTCGGCGCTTGGTCTTGAGGGTGGGCGTCGCAAAACGCAAAAAGACGCTGTTGGCATTTGAGTCAACAATTTGTCCAATTTAGTATTTTAGTTTTATTTAGGTTAATAAATGTATTCAATAATTTTCTGATTTAGTGTAAATCGTTTTATTGTAAATCTTTCATATATGTGATATTAAGTGTATAATTTGTTTTTAGTGTGAAAATCGATCAGTGATATAGTTTAGATTAATTATATATTTTCGATCTCCATTTAATATTATATGGATCCCAGGGCCCGGGAAAAGTACAGTATTTATGGATTTGATTGATAGTTTAACTTAATATTAATTAATAGAGTTTAGGTCTATTTGTTGTAATCACTGAGATCATATCGCAACTCAGCATATCGATATTAGGCACCGTATCGATATGTGCAGGTCGCGATATGATTAAATCGATTATTTGTATTGTTTTAACATTGTTCCAAGTTTCATTCAAATACTATTCTTAGTTTATATTTAAATGTCATTTGAATGTTTACATTTATTAATAAAGTCACATTAAAGTGTTTTTGTAATTGGGAATTTTCCATTAGGAAAATTCCAAGAAATATGTACGATTGACCTTAGCCTCAGGGCAGGGGTCATTGTGATTAGCCAATCATGGATCAGTTTTATCCTTTAGTTTATAAATAATCACACCTGCGCTGGTTAGTCATTCATTACAGCTGTTACAATGGTTGTTTTTATGTAGCTCTTAAAATGTATTTTAAATTCAGTTTGTTTTAATTTTAAAGTAAAGAAATAAAATGAAATTACATTAGTTAAGGAAGTGAATATTTATTGAAGAAAAAATACAAGTGGTCCCTTATGAAAACTAATCGAAATCTGCCAAACAAAAGAAAGTGACATGACGCAATATTTGAAGCAATTTTCCACAAAACGCAAATCTGTTGGAATCAGAAAATTCACTAGAAAGGTTATGGGCCCAGTGACGGTTCCAAAGCGCATGAAGATTAGAAAATTCATAAGAAAAAAGAATAAGTTCAAAAAATAAAAAAATTCATCATAAGAAAACAAAGAAAATCGAACAGACGCGTGTAACCTCGTTATAACAAACCGCGTGAGTAGGTTTAATAGTAAAAATAAATGTGTCGTTCTGAAAAGTGTTTTTAAAAGGTCAAATATGTTACTAATATTATTTTTAAGTATTAATATAGTGTTAAGTAAAAATATACTTACCAAAATTGACATCCAAAGTGTTGGAGAAAACGATTGAAATCATAGCCAAGGTCGACCTTGTTATAACGTCCCGTAAAAACGACGCGATTGCTTTTGAAACGATTAAAGACGAACTACAACATGAAAATTTCGAATTTATTGATTATTATTTTGATATTATTATGTCCTTAATAGTAGTGTATAAGATCCTATTGCGTTTGCGTAAATGTGCAATAGTATTTTGTTAAAAAGTGTGCACCGCTCGATAGAGCATTTGTGTTAGTGAAAGTGCGTGTTTTTCGTGTTAGTGAATAGTGCGTGTGTTTAGTGTTTTGTGCGTGAACATTATCGTGAACATTTTCGTGGACAATTTTCGATATTATTATTTGGACATTCATCAATCTCAACAATGGCAAAGAAAGGCAAAGATCAAGGATTCAGTCAACTTAATGTAGAAAATTATGAACAATAGAAATATGACATGCGAAGTCACCTTGGTACAAAAGGACTTATGGCTTTTATTGACCGAGATGTCCTTCCACCCATTGCCACTGCTACGGAAGTCGAAAAACAAGATTATGAAATTCGAAAGGTTAAGGCTGCGTGTCTTATCCAAAAGAACTTGGATCATGATCGAAAATTGCTCATTAAAGGTGAAACAGATCCCAAAGTCATATGGGATCTGCTAGCAAAGCTCCACAAAACTAAGAGCAGAGCAAAGATTATGAATCTGAGAGAACAGTTTTACGATTTACGCATGAAAACAGGTGAGGCCATGGAAGTGTGGGTCGCCAGGGTACGAGATTTAAATCGCAAATTGCAAGCTGCCGGTAAAGGATACGATGATGAGGACATCGCATATAGACTCATCACAAAAATCAAAGAAAAATATTGATCTTTAATTCAAAACATCCACCGGTGCACTCTAAGAAAAATAGGTGTAGAGGTACACAAACAGAGACAACTTTGACCTAATTAAGATTATATTGATACCTATTTAGGTAGCAATATGAGAAAAGTGTCTCTATTTGACTACCTCTATACCTATTTTTTTTAGAGTGTGGCTTGACAACGAATTCACGACCATAGAAGTAGAAAAGGCTTTAAATGCCGAATATAATCGATTGAATTTCGAAGAAATAAGCTTTAAAAAGGACGAAGCTTTAAATGTCAATAAAGGTTTCAACGACAATAACTCTACATCCCGATCAAATTCAAATACCAAAAGAGACCTAAAGTGTTTTAAGTGCGAGGGCAAAGGCCATTTTGCTCAAAATTGTCCTACACAAGGACAGAACAATAATTATTCTTGATTATATAAATCACGGTCAAATTCAAAACAACGCAACAATTCAAGAAGTCGTAAAGACAATTCCGGTTCTTACTAAACTAAGGACACTAAGGATAAAAAAAATCCTGGTGGATATTTCATTGTTGAAACAAATGTTCCTGAAGCAAATAGTGTGGAATCCACTGAATGGATCTGGGATTCAGCCAGTGGATCTCACATTTGCTGCAATAAAAGTTGTTTTGAAAGTTTAAATGAATCTACTGAAGAATCCTTTAGATGTTATGGAGGCAACTTCCGGGTTACAGGAAGAGGAACAGTCGTGATTTATACAAATATTAATGGCTCTGTCAGACGCACAGAATTAACAAATGTGTGTTATGCTCCTGATGGTTCCAGAAATCTAATTTCCGGTGTAGAAGTGGACATCGGTAGTGGAAAATGGCAAGGCGGAAATGGAAGAGTTACCATACAAAATCCAAATGGCGTTGAATTAATGAATTTTAAACAAGATAATGGATTATTTAAATTGGAAAATCAAGTTGATAAAGATGACCTTGAATCAAATAATGATGAAGTGAATATTAATTCGAAAAAGAAACGTCGTTTGTCGAGAAAGGAAAGAGATTTACGAAAAAATAAATCTAAAAATATGCCAAAGTCCAACAATACCAAATCAAATAAAAGGAAATTGAATAATACTAAAATTAAATCGAATAAAGAAGTCCATGAGGTGAATCATGATTCAGAAGAGTCTACAAATTCAGATTCTGGAAGTTCAAGCAAATTCAAATGTCAAGAACTTCCTGAAGACCCTCGATTTAAACGATCAGACTTACATTCATGGCACCAATGTTTGGGTCATGCTAATCATGATTTGATACGTCGAATGATTAGAGATAATCGACTTCGATTTGTGCGAGGAAAACTAAATGAAAATAAATTTTGCGACACTTGCCACAGCTAAAAAATGGTTAGTGCCTCGCACAAAAAGTTGACTGGAAAGCAGTCCTCGCAAATTGGAGAATTAATACATGTCAACTTATGGGGGCCAGCAAAAACCACAACGAGAAATAAATCTAAATACTTTATTTGCATCATAGATGATTTCTCGCGCTGGACCTCCGTGGCTGAACTTCCAAATAAGGGTGAAGCGATTGTGGCTTTAAAGAAATTCATTGTATATTTCGAGCGTCAGATGGGTGATAAAATCCAAATTATCCTGTCTGACGGCGGAATGGAGTTTTGTTCGGGAAAAGTCGAGGAATACTTAAAATCCAAAGGTATTCAACATCAATTGACCAACGCGTATACGCCACAAATGAATGGAGTGGCAGAATGCTTCAATCGCTCATCAATACAAGCCATACGTGCATGGATCTGTGAAACCGGTTTCGATGATAGTTTCTGGGGTGAACTACTACAAACATACGTTCATATAAAGAACCGGTTACCCATCAAGATACATAATTAGAAATCCCCTTTTGACATTCATTTTGGCAGAGCTCCATCATTAAAGCATATTAAAGTGATTGGCTCTTGGGCCTACATTTTAATTCCAAAACAAAGAAGGAATTCAAAGTTAGCTCTAGTATCAAGAAAAGGGATTTTGCTGGGTTATAGTTGGAAAACTAAAGGATATCGAGTTTTTGTGCCAAACGAAAATAAGATATTCGAGTCAATGTCGGTTAAATTCAACGAAACTGTTTTACCACTATTAGAGAATTATCGTAATAATTATTCACGTTTTTCAAGTACTAAAAGAGTACATTTTGAAGAAGATGATTCCGATAGCAAAACCGAAGAAATTTCAAAGTCAAACGAAGATGAAGAAAGTTCAGATTCAGATAATTCGAGTAATTCCTCCGCAGAAGAACGTTCCGATCAAAAACGTTTACAAAGCATAGTTCGAGTTCAACGTGAGCGCCAGAATCGAGAAGCAGAAATTTGCGAACATGAGGAAGCTTTGCAACAAGAAGCCAATTTGAGAGACTTGATTAAAGTCAATCGACGCATGGCTTTTCCTGATTATGTGGAGTCACTACAACAAAACGTACGAATGATTGTTCAACGAATGGCTAATTCAAATCTTCCAAATGTAAATCAATAGTTTAGAGAAGTGCGCACACGTAAAACTGGAAGTCGGGCAAATGAAAATTACATCGTTTATAAACGAGGTTCAATGGCTTTTAAATCTAAAAATGCTGTTATTGCCCATTGCCATGAGCATCAAATCCCGTTTAATTTTCAGGCCATTGATTTTTGTTCGAAGAATACGCAATCAGGAGAATGGGACATTAATGCTTCAGATGAAACAAATGGATTTGTCCCACATCATTTAGCCAATGTTGCTGATGAATTTCCTGACAAGTTAGGTTCTCTAACTGAACCAGAAAATTCCGATGATCAAAGCAGTGACTTACCTAGAAATCTACGAAAGGATTCAAATCAACCCGGTTGCTCAAAGGATGGAAATAATGAATGTTATTTCATGGAATCTCTTAACGTAGAAGAACCGAATCCCAATAACTTCCAGGAAGCTATGGATTCACATGACAAAACGAATTGACTAGCGGCCATACAAGACGAATTAGATACATTAAAAATGCGCAATGTTTTTGAAGAGTTAGAAAAACCCAAACAACAACACACTCTAAAATCAAGATGGGTGTTTGTGCGTAAAAGAAATTTGCAAGGTGATATTATTTGACATCGAGCTCGACTGGTGGCAAAAGGCTTCTCGCAAAAGCCTGGCGTAGATTTCGAATTTATTTATGCACCAGTAATTAACTTTATCATTGTACGCCTCGTGTTGTTGTATTTTGTTGTATGTCGTGGTTGGGTGACCGCTCATCTCGATGTCAAGTGTGCATACTTGTATGGTCACTTGACAGAAAAACTTTACATGGATCTTCCTCAGGGTTATCGTTGTAAAAATGCCAGTTTGAAAAATCCAGTATGGAAGCTTACTCGTTGCCTGTACGGTCTGCACCAGGCAGGCCGCAATTGGTATAATACCCTGGATGCGGCCATGTTAGAGCTCGGCTTCAAATCCTACATAAATTCGCCTTGTGTTTACCGTTTAAATGAAAATGCCATTGTCATGATTTATGTCGATGACATAATTGTTATTTCCAAGAATAATTTCATAATTGAAGAAATCGTTAAATTATTGTCTACAAAATTTGACTTATCAAATTTAGGTCCTATTAAAACATTTTTAGGGATTGACATAAGTTTTACTTTAGAGGGAGTAAAGATGTCTCAAACAAATTACGTAGAAAGAGTCTCGAAAAAATTTGCTGACATAAAATTCATTCCCACATACGAGCCAATTAGACTCGGAGTCAACCTCGACAAATTATGTACCGAAGATGAGGGAGACGATAAACTCTCTGCAAGAATGCCTTACCGTAGCCTTGTAGGATGTATTCTCTATATTGCAAGGTTCACAAGACCAGACATCCAATTTTCGATTAATTTCCTGGCAAAATTCAATCAGAATCCACGTCTAAAACATTGGCTCTGTCTGGTTAACGTTTTTAATTATATTTGTACGACCAAGAATCGAGTTTTAAAACTTACTCCAGTGTCAAACTTTAAGATCAACGCATATTCCGATGCTAGTTGGGCATCTGATCCCAAAACTCGAAGATCCTTTTCAGGATATTGTTTATTTATTGGAAATAATTTGATCGACTGGAGAAGTTCCCGACAAAAGTTAGTAGCTGAGTCCACATTAGAAAGTGAAGTGATCGCCGCCGCGGAAACTTCTAGGGAGCTCACATGGTTGCATCAATTTCTACACGAATTCGAAGATACATTCAAATTTGAAAAACATACCATTGTTTTTTACATCAACAACCAATCCTGTATTTATTTGATAAAGAACAGGGTCGATAATTTGCGCACAAAATATCTAAACATACGGCTATACTCAATGCGAGAAAAATTCCGAAGAGGTCTCTACAAAATCTTATATGTCGACTCCAATCAAAACGTCGCAGACCTACTTACGAAAAGATTAAGTCGTGGAAAAATCGTCGCTCTTACGCCGTACGTGGGTCAACTAGACCATTGTCCTAAGTAGAGGGAGATTGTTGGCATTTGAGTCAACAATTTCTCCAATTTAGTGTATTAGTTTTATTTAGGTTAATAAATGTATTCAATAATTTTCTTATTTAGTGTAAATCGTTTTATTGTAAATCTTTCATATATGTGATATTAAGTGTATAATTTGTTTTTAGTGTGAAAATCGATCAGTGATATAGTTTAGATTAATTATATATTTTCTATCTCCATTTAATATTATATGGATCCCAGGGCCCGGGAAAAGTACAGTATTCATGGATTTGATTGATAGTTTAACTTAATATTTATTAATAGAGTTTAGGTCTATTTGTTGTGATCACTGAGATCATATCGCAACTCAGCATATCGATATTAGGCACCGTATCGATATGCGCAGGTCGCAATATGATTAAATCGATTATTTGTATTGTGTTTTAACATTGTTCCAAGTTTCATTCAAATACTATTCTTAGTTTATATTTAAATGTCGCTTGAATGTTTACATTTATTAATAAAGTCACATTAAAGTGTTTTTGTAATTGGGAATTTTCCTAATGGAAAATTCCAAGAAATATGTACGATTGACCTTAGCCTCAGGGCAGGGGTCATTGTGATTAGCCAATCATGGATCAG
>JAQFZU010001263.1:0-14629 GCA_034696185.1 Henia vesuviana | reverse complement strand
GGCACCACACTCTTCATTCCATTACAATCAAAGTTTCAAACTTAAAGGTTGTGAACATTTTCCACATCTAACAAGTGTAACAACTGTAAACGAAAAGTCGTTGTCAAGGCCAACAACATGAGCACTTTACCATGAAACTTTACCCTGAGACTTCCACCATTTCTGCGTTGAAGACATTTGCTTCAAAGAAGACAAAACCTCATCTTATGTCCCAAATGAAGGAATACTTTGAAAGCAGAGGGCGCGCCTTGAATGATTCTTTCATTATACGCTTTAACAAAAATTCTTTGTTCTGAGAATAGAAGATGCTTTTGCTGACAGCAGCGCACTATAACAGTAACCATAGGTATGCAACTCTGACAAGAAACCCGAGACTTCTGTCAATGAAGGGGACATTGTGACGAGTAGAAAATCCGCTGCTTCATCTTTTCACAAAACCCTGTTTGAAAGATACCCTCATTCGCGCAGTAAATCTGACTTTGTTCCCTCTTTTACCAAAACGTGACATTCCGGTTTTTATTATAACCGTGTAAAAATGCAATTATACAAACACTATTGAATTTAACAATTAATAAGTTTCCCCTGAATACAATGACTAAAGTTACATGTTAATAATTTAGGTTCGTTTCTACTCTCACTGGGTGTAAATCTACACCATCCCAAGATTCCACTAATTTAATACTTCCAACTGTTGACAATTAAAACTAAGCTAACTCGAAAACCCGAAAATAACCAATTTCAACTTATCATAACTGTGTGCGCCTTCTCTTCGAACGGTTATGGCCAATTCGTACAGCTTCCGTAGAGATTCTCGTCAAATCTCTAAAACCTGGTCAAAATCATCCCCCTGCTTGAGAATACCTTGAAATAACTGATTTTAGTTATTTTTTCAGTATTCAACGTCTGGCTAAAACTGTGAATACAAAAGGAAAGTGAGAGACTTCTGCAAGCAATCTCCGAGTGCATTTATGTTCTCTTAAAACCAACTTAGTGGATTTGGATGGAACACGGGCCACCAAGCGAAATACGAGCCGCTAAATGACTTGAACGTACACGGGACGTTCTAGCAAAATGAGTGGGAAACACGGGCCCCAGCGAAACATGAGCCACCTCATTTTGTAATCCCTGCACCGGATCCCTTAGCTCTCGCTAGGTGCCGGCCCACAGCTAGCAGGGCACTCAAGACCGGTACTAGACTGCGTCAGGTTGTGGGATCAACACATACTTTCAGTGCAGCTTTCCCCAGGTTGTCAGCCCAAGAAAAGCTACACTCAACAAAGTGATTTCTTACCATAAGAAAATCAACTTCATTGGTTCGTTTGAGAACAAATTTGTGCACAAGGCAAATCAAATCAAGCAAAAAATCATCTGTCACTTCCTGTTTGCACAGACTTAAATAACCCTTTTAATCCTCTCAACTCCCGGGGTTTGGAACTATTCAATCCCAGGCTTCCGTACGCCTCACCCCCGTCCAGTCATCCAATTGGATGAAGGGTTGAAGTTCGGCGTCTCTAGGCCATCTACTGGGTACATTTGGCAACGACGATGTGTGCTTCTTGCCTTTAATCTTTTAGGACTAATGTTAGCCCTATTTCAGTTAAAGTGAAACATGTGGGGAATAAACTTCATAAACCTTAAAACAACTGAAAAATACTTTAAATCTCTCATGTGAGAGATTTTATACATATTCGAATTGCTTTAATTACAACTGGCGCCACTTCCGGTCGGCCATATTTTGATAGTCCTTTGGTCAATATTTTCAACCGTTACACATTCCCCGTAAATCGATGATTGTCACGTGACAATCACTCATTTACCTGCACACAAACTCTTCTGAATGACTACAACTCGCGGGCAGTCATCACTGGTTAAACAAGAAAACAAAACACACAAAACAGGATGGGTTAGCCCTGTAAGACACTTCCCCTAATGGGCAAACAATCAAAACACTGAAAAGCCTAACAAAACACTAATCTAGCACAAAACACACTGTTCGAAGTTCTACGTCGATTCGCAGTTGATTCAAACTTCGCGGTACTGGAAACAGTTCTCAATCTCTTCATGAGATGGCGCTGACGCTTGTTGATCAATGCAGCTTTCTGCCAGATGTCGTCACTAGCTTTACTGCGTAGCCACGGAAACGGGAAAAATGACTACCATCGTTTTGGTTATCGGATCAATCGCCACATCACAGCCTTAAGCCGAAGGGAATAACCACCTGATAATTATGTAAATCGTTAATTATTTATTCCAAACACTCCAGGTTTGTTCGATACTTAAAAATAAAGTTCATTTATTTTATTTATACCACCTGTTGTATTTTATTGTTTTCCATAAAATACAAAACTGCTTGCTGACGACAACACTTCGTCGTGGTATCACGTATACTTATCTAAGTATTCTGATACATATCTCCTACAAAAATATCAACTATCTGCTTGTTATATTTATATAAATATTAACGGAAAATTCTAGGATTCGTACTTATGTAAGTATCATCGTCAAATGCCATTCAGATTAATGATATATTTTATTCTTACTGGGATCACATCGTTGGATTTTCGCTGGTCATTATTTATGTAAATAATCAGTCGTACCTCAGATTCCTTGTGGATTCTCACTATCATCAGTTGTCAATTTCATAATTCTACTGACTGTATACTTTTATTTATGTAAATAAAATATAAACAATCCTTGAATTTTAAGAAATTCTTTTAATTATGGTATACAACACGCAGGCAAAGTGCAAAAAAAATAGGTCAATTGACCGTGTGAACTAAAGTTAGTATGCAAAATCAAGATTAGTTGTTAATCACCTTGGCGACTGGATTGGTCTCCAAAGTTTACAGCAGTTGTCAAGTGACAACAAAAAAAACAAATGAGGTGAGTGAAAATTACCGATTGGCAAAACAAACAATGGTTATAAAGAAAACCAAAAAAAAATTAACGTGTCAATTGACATTAACAAAAAAAAAAACGAATGAAAACAACAGGTCAGCTTAAAGTCACTTGACATGAGCGACCCCTTCTTCTTACAGGAATTCTGACATTTGCCAATCTAAGTCCTCGGCTTGCAAATCTGGTACCACCGGATTGTCCATATTTTCAGCCGACTCCTCCGGCATGGGAACATCTCGGTTAACATCGGGGATGCTGTCTTTCGCGGGGGAATGAGCAGGACACTCAATTGAGTCGTGGGTATCTTCCTCAGGTGAGTGCACTTCACAATTTGATTTTTTAGTGAACAACGTCCAGTTCTTAAGATACGTCTTGTATTGTCAAACAGCTGACAAACGCCACAAACGTAAAAGCAAAGTTATTGCCTTTTTCGGCAAACCTCGAATTTCCTCACTGCCTGACGTATGACAGCCAATACACAGCATCGCATCGAACAAAGTCTGTGCTGTCGATCTCAATTGCGATGTAAGAAGAGACTTTCCCGTCTCTCCAATGGGAGCAAGTTGTCAAACAAATACATTGTAGCATTGGCTACCACGACTACAAGTCTCAATCCGGAACCACCAACACTGCTGTGCTAACTCTGTCTTGCTGGATTTTGTTGAAGCACCGGGGGATGAGATTAAAAGGTGGGAATAAATAGACCACCACAAACAAACTCTAATCTTGTTGAAAAGCATCCACCATTGCCAGTGGATCCGGGACTCAAGAAACAAATTGTTTGACCTGCCTATTTATTCTGGACACGAATAAATCTGCTTCAATGGATTTTCAAACATCGTTTAATTTTTGAAATTCAAAACCAATCAAGCATCACTTGATATCACCCGTGCCCATCTGGAATTCCTATTCGCATCCACATTTACTGACCCAGGAATATGCGAAGCTGATAGCCAAACGTTAGAATCTTTGGCCCAGGACCAGATGTCCGTAATAAGAGAAAAGAAGAAAACACTTTTCGTACTTCCTTGGTTATTTAAACAGAAGACTGTTTTTAATGTTGTTTGTTTTCACCTGAACGTGAACCAACAAGTTTTCATTGGGTTTTAACGGGTATGTTGGGTTCCCTAACAATTACACACTCAGAAATAAAGGGTATAAAGTGGGTGTACTGTATCTTCTAATACTTAAAAGGCATCAATATAGAGACAAGGTATCAATATAGGGACAACTTTATACCTATTTATACCTTACACTTCTGAGAGTGTATGAAGAATTATGAGAAATCTTGAAGGTTATATTATGGGTTTTGATGGTTGGTTATGGGTGTGATAAATCTTTCCACCAAAAACTGCTTTGCTCGTCTTTGAACCTCGTTTTGCTAGTCAGTGTTTACCGTCTCTTCGCTCGTTATCACGTCGTTAATAATTACTCATGTTTTTACAAATAAAGAACAAACTGTTTAATGCAAAACACTAATAATCAAGATTACAGGTTATAAATGTTTAAGTATGGTGATGAGCTTGCGCTCAGTCTTTCGCTCTCTTCTATTTATACTATTTCTCTCCATCTGTTGATCGCACATCGTAATAGTCAATTAATTATAAAAAACAAAACACTTCACAATGGGGTTAATGAGTGAAATAGGGCGAAAACACATCAATTCCCATAAAAATTCCCTATTGGAATCATGGGTACCATATGGGAATTTTTATGGAAATTTTAAGCTGGGTCTAATATCAATACCTAAAAAAAATTAAAATAAATATAAAGATAATAATAATTAAATGCATAAATATGTAAACATAGTTGTGATTTATGATTATTAGAAATAGAATTTACATAAGAACGTTATTAGACACTTTGCACTTTCTCATACGAGAATGACTTACGAGAAACAAAAAAACAAAAATTTATTATTTTTCTCGTTTTTTTGAACTCGTAATTAAGTTTTTGGTTCGACAGTTTGCACCAAACACCCAAAAAAACAACCACCTAATGATTCACAAAAAATATCTACTTGCCAACTATTGTTGATCCTTGAATTTCTGATGGTTGTAAACGAGTTAGAATAGTAAAATCACTCTAGATTTCAGTATTCTATGACGAGGATTTATCGTTTCATTGCTCGCAACAAGCGACAACTTTAGATCGAGTAAAAAAAATGGCGGCGATAAAACTCGATAATGCCACATTCTGCGCATGCGTCAGTTAAATTTTATCTTCGAGAATTAAGTACGAAAATGTATTTATTTCTCGTTCCCACTTGCTACTTTCGAGAACATAATTACGAGAAATTTTATTAATTTCTCGTAAAAATAACCATTTTCGTAATTTTATTTTCTCGTATGAGAAAATGCAAAGTGTCTATTCACTTAATTCGTTATTCTCAGTGCACCCATGCCATTTGTATTGAATATTAGGAATTTATAGTGTGTTCAACAATCACCTATTGATTGAAAAAAAAGCTTGAAGTAATAATAATCATTATAATAAAATAATTTTGTTTTTTTTTTAAAACACCCAACGCTGAAAACTCGAAAACCGCCATGGAACGCCATGCAGCATCGCATTAGGCTTAAACTATAGCCCTTTTATTCGAATTTCATTTCCCCAATATTATGTGAGTATGAAAGTAGATATTTTCTTATTAAATGTTAATATAAATGGAAATTAAAAACCGACCTTTGTTTTTGTCGTTGGCACAATCGGCGCTGTTGCTTGAATCGGCAGGGCTGACGGCGGCCGAGGGAGCGGCAGCCGCGTGCTGAGCGCGCAGAATGCTGTCGATGGTGAAAGCCGAGGGAACGGCATGACGGCCGGTGTAATCGTACGGCAGACTGATCGGAGCGATGGGTCCGGCGACGTAGGACGAGAAAGGACTCGTGCCGAATCGCGCCAAACCGAATCGGGGGGAATCCATGGACCATGGGGGCCTGTGAGCGGCAATTGCGGCTGGAGTTTCTCTTTTCCGTCGGCGGTTTCGTCTGGCGGTCGCCTCGCCCTTCATCACACGCAGCTTGACAGACCCCCCCTTTCGCCTCCCTGCCCGCTTTCGCTCACGCAGCTCGCCGCGGGCAACCAATCAGAGCTCGGAGGGCGGGGATATCACGAAACGACTCGTGAAACGCAATTTCTCTTAACCAAAAAAAAGCGCGCGAAAAATCGGATTTGTTAAAATTGCAAATTTGTGATTATTAATAAAAATTAATATTTATTTTCATAAAACAATTTTTTTAAAGATTATTTATTTAATAAAATTTTTTAATTTTTACAATTTCGACTTTTTTTCTATTTAATTTGATTTTTCTATTATAAATTTTATTAGCGATAATTAAGTGGCGAATAATCTACTGGATATTCGTTATTGATGTTAGAGTTATTGATGTGTGCCGCAGGGTGGCGCTGATGGAATGGCCCTCTAGGGAAATGTCGGACAGAACATTGCCATTAGAGTTTAGCTCAGCCTTTTTCTATTGCTGACGTGTCTTTTAATTACCACTCAATGAACCCTCATTCCCTTTCCTTGAAAAATCCCTTCATATTTAACATGAAAAAAAAATAAAATTTTTAAAAATTTTTTTATTTATATATTGATAATTAAGTGTAATAATAATAATAATAATAATAATAATAATAAATGATTTTATATTGAGAACACGTCGTGATCAGATTTCCATCACATCCATAACGAGTCCTGTGGATGATCCGAAGGTGTCGCCTGCCTAAACTAATGGCAGGCGTGATTTGAGTTGAAAGGGCGATGATTTCATAACAAAAGTGGCACTGAGTGCGCCATCCGAGCGCATTCGTTGGCTTCGGGCCGAGGCTATTAGACTTAATGCACCGGAAAATGGGAACCAAAAACTGTTTTTATTTTATACATATTTTTTCCCAACATTTTTTTTTTTTTTTTATACTTTCCCCATTTTGAAATAATAAAAAAATTAAAATATGAACTTCTTAACTCACCATCGGAGTGTCTCGTGTCGAAATGGAATTATTTTTTGTGCTTTTGGTGTCACAAATGATGCACATTTCTGTTCCATCATATAATTAGTGATGGTCGAGCGAGTCCCGGAAGGTGATTTGGTGTGTGTGGGGGGAGGTAGAGGGGGTATCAAATTAAACTAATCTGGTTTTGCACAGGAGGGAATTTGATTTCGATCCAAAGGATCAAAAAGAAATTTTCTTTCCATTCCAATGGGTCAAAAAGTTGTATTTTTTTGTTTTTTATAATTTGTTTTTTTTTTTTTTTAATTTGTTAAAAAAAATTTAATTTAAAGTTGGTTTGTAATTATAAATTGATTACATGGTGTTTTTGACTGATTATTAAATAATAAAAAAAATTTTAATATCAAAATATATTGTATTAATTTATAATTTTGTATTTTTTTATTTTAAAAATTCATTCTTGACACGTGTTTTAATATTATTTAATGATTCAATAAGTGTTGCTAATCATTATTAATTTTCATCATTACTTTTTAAAACCTACATCTGTTGCAATTACTTCGTAGCTGTTTGAAAACCACATTTCAACTGCAGTCGAGTTAACTTAAGTTGTTATTAAGTTATTAGATGAGCTGACAGAAAACATGTTTTAATATAACTAGAAAAATCAGGAAATGTTAGAGAAATTGAAAATAAATTTAATAAAAACCTTTTTTTAACACTCAATTATTTAATTATAAAAAAAATTACAAAATGATCAATTTTGAAAATAAAAAAAAAAATTACAGAAAATTAAGTAACATAAGACAAATCATTAAAAGCCACAATAGATAAGTGAAAGCTTCAATTTCCCCCTTATTCTTTACCATTGGTGGATCCAAGATTGAAAGAAGGAAGGAGGGGATAAGTCAAGAATGGGGGTGAATCTGGTGGCCCAAAACGAGTCGCCTGAAATCGAATTACCACGAGCACGGTGATGATGAGACTATCGATTGGCCTTCGTCTCCCATTGGATAGTGATCCCCATTTGGTGTAATGGCCAGTCAAGGATGAAATAGCAACTTTTCTATTGATTCGATATACACTTGCATTTTCATTACACTGCACCTCTCGACTCAGGCGCACTTTTCGCGCGCAAACCGTGTCCAAAGTGCTATCAAAGACACGCAATTGCTACGCTAAAAAGGGTAATAGAATTGTAGCAACGAACGAGATGCTGATAGCGGTCGACCAAGACTCAGCCCAATGCCCCCTGTCCACTCGTAGCGTTCTATCAACTTGGAACATCTAAAGCCCAGCAATTTTTTCTTTTTTTTTTTACTTCTTTGACTCGAAATCCATTGATTGGTGGACGGTTTTGCCAGGCGCTTCGTAAATCCACTTTAGATCCGGGGGTCGCAGTGACGACAGTTTTCCTACACCTTTTTACTTTTTTTTTTACTTTTTCCTATCGGATTTCACATCTCACTCTTTTCTATATAATAATACGCTTTGATTGTAGGGTCGTAACTTAAGCCCGTGATTAAATGAGGAGAATTAGGGGTTAATGATGCTTTTTGTTCTTAAAGGTTTACTATGTAATATTAAATTTAATAGAAATGTATTTATGTTGTTTTGGAATATAAAACCGTAAAAATCAAAGTTGAAATTAAAGTTTTAATATACGACATCAATTTACAGATAAAATATATAGGAAATCAAATCACATTCAAAGGTTATGAATATCCATTCGTGCGTGAAAAGTATGCTAATAAGTACAAGCCAATTTCACTTTATTTATATAATACACTGACCATACATAAAATCTTTGTAAAAATCAATATTTGGTTAATTCGTATTTGTATTTTTACTTATTTTTTTTTTATTTCACTTTGTAAATCGTTGGTTGAAAACTGGTGATATTAATAACGATGTCTTTTAAAATTCACGCTGCGATTTGAGTATGAGAAAATTTTGCTGACTCGGACTGACGAGAAGAATTTTTAGTTTTCAGATGTGTGAAAAGTAAATCCCAATTGCAAATCTGCTCATTTCAGAAAACACACACACAAACTACAAGGCGCGAACGAAAGGAGAAGTTGAGAGGATCGAGCGACTTTTATCTTTGACTGTAGTAACCGACTTGGCATGCAGATGGTTCGTTCCCTATCGAAATGAAGTTGGGTGTTTGAAAGAAAAAAAAAAAAAAATGGAGGCGAATTTCGTCCGGTTTGTCTTTTTTTCGACGACTTAAGTTCCTATTAAAATCGGTGTTGCTCAAGTATTTGTTCGTCGGTGGCGCGGAGCCTAATTTTCTTTTACGAGTTCCCATTTACTTGGCCGGTGGCACAAATGACTTTGTACAAATAAGAAAAGAAGGGAAAAGGGAAAAGCGAGACTTTTCTCGTGTTAGACACGAACCCATTATCGCACCGATTCCCATAAACGATAGCCACACACGTTTCAAGAGATTCGATGCGGGCGTAGAAGAGAAACGGTAATCGTTTAATTTATTATCTAAATGAAATCGAATGCGATCGCTCTCGGTATCACGGACTTGGTCTCATTTGCATAGATAATGACCGACTTCCCCGTGGAATTACCACCCATCTTCGCCCCCTTTTCGTGTCCCGAATAACTTGGATTATCACCTCCACTTTTACCCATAACTTAAAGTTTCCAACCTTAATTTTGTATTAAAAAGAGTTTGGCCTCGCACGTCCTTGCCTTTAATGACCTAATAAAAATATGTTATAGTAATGGATTGCATGTATAAAATGTTATATGAATTGTATACACAATTTGGTTATACTTTGGCTAGTAATATTATTACATTTTTTTATGAGTTTTTTTTTCGACTTTTAGTTCGTAATTATCGGGTTGTTAGGGTCTTGTATAACACAGAGTCGGTTTAATTCGAGTATTAAACCGAGTTTTAGTTTAAGTACGAGCTATAAAAGATGTGGACAGTGCGATAATTGCTTTTATTCAACTGACCCTTGTAAAGTAAATGCGAATTAAATGAAAATATACAAAAAATGCAATATTAAAATTTTTAAAAAAATTTATTTTGATATTACAAATTTTATTTGAGAATTCTTTTACAATAATAATTGTAATAATTAAAAAAAAAAAATTTTGTGTTATTTTGTACGAATCCGCATTTCCCTTTAAATTCATTGGGGGAAAAAAAAGTGAAAAAGAAAATAAACAAAGACAATTAATTTAATGAGTTCTTGATTACTGGAAGTAAATTTAGCTTTTATACCGAAAAAAAAAAAAACGTTTTAAAATCCTACAAAGCCATCCCATGATGCTCCTCATTAACTTATCGCCGATATTCGGTCCGACGATACGAGGCCAGCCATATTTCACAGATAGCGTAATCATTTCGCCCTTTGCTGCCGCCTAATTATCGGCGCAAAAAATTAATTAAGCAGCCGACTTTTAATTAGATTCACTAATTGCAACTCGAGATAGCGACCGAGCAAAACGGGGGTCAGATAAAAATCAACGTTAACGGCGCCCCCCTAGGTTCTCCTTCGCTCTTTTTACATTGCTTCAACTCCCTATAAAAGTCCATTTCATACGTCCGTTACGTTACTCCAGGTCCGAGCCAAGTGAAGCGAGCAGTCGCACGGAGAGACACGCAGTATTCGCCATCTGATCTGGCAGCAAACGATGACGTAATGGCTGATAAGAGGGCGCACGCGTCTACAACTGCGAGCGAGGGAGACTTAATCTGATGAATATTAAGAGACGCAAATTAGTATCGTTGGGTAAATAAGTAAAGGGGAAGGGGATTATTCACTCGCGACATCGCCATCACAATGGCAACCCGGGGGTGGCGCGAGTTGACTTCTCCGACCACAAACTCATTTGCCCTCCTAATGGCTCTTCACGCGGGGGGCGCTCGAATCAAAAGGGCTCAAACTCACTGAACCTGTTTTTCAGTTTAACAGCTGCGGGGGCGCTGCTCGCCTCGACGACCCCGATGTGTCGAGGGCTGTAACACGCGACTATAAAACATTTTGCATAGAAAAACACTTTTTTTCTTTACATTTTAAGTGCTTTATGTGACTAAAATTAAAACATGTCTAGTTTGAAATTAATTCTCGCTTTTAAAGCTCGCGAATATCTTTAAACTTGAATTAAACGGTTTACGCGGCTATGGTTAAATGCCATTGTTCGGTGTTGACCTTTCGCGTTGAGACAACACAAACATTTGCATCGCTTCATTAAACAGCGCAAATGTTTTATTATATGATTGCGTATGGGAAATCGTCACTTTTTATCTATTTTTCGTCGATTTCTTGCTGGAATCTGTGGCGTCGTAATTTAATACGATGATGAATGAGGGCAGTGATGTCACAGCAAAGTGAGAAAGCGTCACTTTTAATTAAGCCGATGCCGTTTATCGGCCGCTTGTCCGGAAATTGAGTCGCGTTTGGGCGCCGCCCGACGTTTCATGAGGGGGCAGATCACTTAATAATTTTCACACTGCGTTCGCTCCGAATGGTAAGTCGGCACTGACGACACTCGAGATGAACGTCATCAATCAGCGATGTTCACAAACCCGAGCCAAGGTTCGATGGCGACACTCGAGCGCCACCATCAGCGATTCAAAATGTTAATTTTATTTTTTCTTTTAATTAGTTTTTTTTTATTTTTTTTTTATTAAATTTATTTATTTATTTTTTTTTAAATATAATTTAAAAAAAAAATAATTCGTGGTCATATTTCAATAAGTTAGTTTCATTCTATCGATGGTTAAAGGCGATAAATTGACCAATTTATCATTTAGAAATTTTTCCTAGAAAATCCCCGCCCACATTTTCTATATAATATTTTCATCTGATAAGTTTGAAAACAAGTGAAACTGATTATTTTCAATTAAAAATGTGAAGTGAATTTACGATATGATGAATTGACCTCGCAATTAATTTCTAAATTCAATTTTTTCTTTTTTAATTTTTCAATTAAAAAAAAAAAGCAACAAAAATTTTTTTTTTTATTATTATAAACAAAGAGTTTTATAAAGCAAAAATCCCACAAAACGAGAGGTGCCCGGATCGGAGTATATAATAATTAGAGAATAAGGAACGAAACGGTTGCTAACAAAATATCCATTAACGAGATAATTAGAGCCGTTTATAGCGAGATTCATACGGCACTTTGTTTTTATTTAGACGCCCATTAACACTTGACTGCAGGGGACACACATTCCACCACGACCAAACTGGGTACAATTACCCTCAACGAGCTACGATGGAACACAAACCACGCCCAAAATCAAGTAAATCATGGATAAATAAATAAATTAAAATATTTATTACACCGTTTTTAATCGATTCATATTTCGCGATATATAAAACTCGAATTAGAAAATGCATTTGCATTACTAATAGCATTTTATAATTTTTTGTTTTAAAAAACTTAATAAATTTATTACTCGAGTGATTATGAGTTAAAAGAGGTTTTTTTAAAATGGCTTTTTCGAGTTACTAATGTGAGTTGTGATGTATGACACAATTCAAAAAACTCAATAATAAACTATAAAATCCCATATTAAAAAAAATAACCATTTAAAAACTCTCTTTAAGAACTGGAAAATAAAAAAAAGTCATTTCATGTCTTAATAAAACCCTAATTACGTATTAAAATAATCAATATAAATAAATAAATAAAAGTTTGAAAAATAAAAACAAGCGGCGATTAAGTCTTTAATTAACTCTCATTTCAATCTCAATAACATTAAAATGGGTGTTTACTTTATCTCGAAATGTAAAATTAAAGTTTTGGACTGACTTTAAGGGGAAATAAAAAAAAATTCGGTAAAAAGAAACAAAATGGTGTACGAAAAGAATAGATTGTCATGGTCCACAGTTGAGCTTTCGTTTAATGGCCATCGAGAACTGTTCGCTTCGCCTTTTCTTGCGGCTCGATAATTAAGGTTGAATTACCAGCAGGTAAACCCATCATTATAGGTCGTTTTCGAGGTACCTCGAAGGAGATTTTCCCTTCCTTTTTTTTTTATTCAAGGAACCGCGAGTTGCAGGGGAAAATGTTAAAGGAAAAGCGGCGAGTAATTTTTTAATTAGAAATACTGTCATTACTTTGTTATGTTAATTTATTGATTTGTGTTTTTTTTTTAATGTAGAATTTTATTTTTAGTTTCTATAGTGATATTTTTGGGTTTTTTTTTTTTTGGGTTGGGTTCGGTGACGCTGTGAAAGGCCGATTTCGATGCCGACGGCGTATCTCAAGCAACCATTTGCAGGGCGACGATGTCGAGTCGAGCGCATCTTCCGAATAAAAACGAGCACTAGAAAACGATATCTCACGTCGACTGTCTTCACCCTGCGCCAACATTGTCATACACGATCCGAAAGAAAAACGAAATGATCATCTCTCTGTCTCTTTCCTTTAAAACAGGGAAAAAAATTTCTTACAAATAACCTCATTCGCGAATCCGATATGTTTAAAGTTCAACATTGTTGACATTTCCGATAATTACGACTACACCAGACCCAATTATAACATAAAATATTAACCAAAACACCATTTTCTATTAATAATTACTTTAAAAAAAAAAACGAGGCGAACGACTTGTATAATAACAACGTTAAAAAAAAAACTTCATTAACGACTTCATTATTTACAATATAAAAAAATAAATTATAATTTTTCAATTATAAATCCATCAAAAACATTCACAATAAACCTACTTATACACCTTTTAAATCACCCATAATTACATGCTCAACACCTTTAAAAATTATATTAAAAAAAATGCAAAACAAAATTGCTCAATTCGAATTTCAACAAACAAAAGTCAAAAATGACGGGGAAAAAAAAACCCAAAATCTTTACCAAAGCAACTCGTAACAGATCGCGAGGCCGTTAATTCCCTCCTTTATGGCCATTAATGGAGTCGGTTGCTGACTCACTCGTGACTGGTGTATCCGAGCGTCTGTTCTCCATTGGGGCAAGCAACGCACCAACACCGCACCACTTTTTGACATCTCCCTCCAGACCCCCCCCCTCACACACACCCCCGAGTCCGAGTTTCTGTAATGGAATAGACTTATATCCTTCCCTATATTTACCGCTGGCGTCTCCAGGGGCGTCGACCGTCGAAAATGGAAAGTTAATAGAATGTGGTGAGGCGATCGGAGTGTGATTTGGTGTCGGGCTCCGCTATGATGCGCGCTATGATTAATTCACGATTTGACTCCCCACCCGCAACCCCTCTTTCTCTATAAACCCCCACCCCCTCGTACTTCATCTTTTACAATTTTTTCGCCATCTGTTGTGTCCACGAGCCGTCGATTTGATGCGCTAAATCATTTTTTGGTTCCATCCCGTCAATGATACACAAAACACGTTTATCAATTGATTTTTATATAATATTTTTTTTAATTCGTATTTCATGTTATTATTATTATTTTTTTTAATATTTTTTCTGGTTTTAAAGTTTTTTTGTTGATGGAATGAAATTTTCCTGTAATAAAAATCAGTGTTTTTTCAGTCGCTTGTTTTAACCTGTGTAAAATTTCCATTATGAGGGGGTATGAAGGAGGAGGTAAAGTGGTAAGGGATGGGTGGGTTGGTATAATCCCAGCACTTGGCGATGAAATTGCAGCCCGAGACCCGACCGAGGCCCCAGGGACACATCGAACCGCAACCCCCTCCCTCAGTCGACCTCTGGCGACTGATTCTTTCTTCTCTTTTGCACTGTTAAAAGTTGTTAGATAAACTTTGAACGTAGGACGAGCACATTAAACCAGAAAAAAGG
>JAQFZU010001262.1:0-14646 GCA_034696185.1 Henia vesuviana | reverse complement strand
TACCAGAGGCCCTATAAGTTCCAGCCCCTTGTTGGTGAACTTCCAGGGGGCGCCACGAGGAGGCTAGGGCATGGAAGTTTCGCCCCCCCCCCCCCCAGAAGTTAAGAACAGGTAATCAAAAAGTGTAAAATAACTAAATTAATTAAAAACAAATTTGTTTATAATTAAATTTTGCATTTTCAGATGTAAACAAAGGGCTATTAACTTTCGCAGAAACATAATGGAGAATATAATGACTTGAAAACCTAAAAAAAGAAGAGGTTGTAAATTATGTGAGCGGAATTTGAACTTTCTCAGTTTAAAAATTATAACTACAAATGATGTTACTTTTATTAAATTTACACAGTCAGAAATCAGTATGTTATTTCGTTACTATAGTAAATACATAACTAGGAATACAGTATCCACTTTAATTAATGTACCAAACCCTCCAAAATTGTTAAGTGTAAAATGCAAGATGCCTACAGACAGGAAATTACCTTCCTTTGCATTGAAAAGATTTCGTGAGTATTTTATTATCAGATGAAATAAAATTTTATTTTTAACTGAACTTTGTTTTTTACAATTATAAGTATATAAAATTTTAAAAACTTAATTGTCTTTACAGGTTTGAAAATGAATGTCCATGAAAACACTAGTGAAGAGGGTTTCTTTAAAATAGTTGGAACTTAGCATTAATAATGTAGTTGAAAACACAGCAAGTTCAATAACAATGAGGTAAACTCTCACAACAATTTGTGGTGATCCGCCCTTGTAAATATTTCGACCCCTGTTTATGACTCTTTGTCACACGAATTTTGCACAACCACGCTAATGTTCTTTTAGGTATGCGAGATGCACAACCTTCAACTTGTGACCTAAATCCTTTGTTGGACAACCAATGGTCACTTGCCCCCAACGAGATAATGCATTCAGGGTACCCCTTTCCAATGAGAAAGCCCCTGCCACTCACATATTTGCCACTAGGGCAAAAGTGATGAGGCAGGCAACTGAAGAAGGTGAGGACACAAGATATACAAAGACGCAACTTCGAGAAAACTCAAGAGCCCCACTAATCAAGCCTATGCCATGTTAACAAAAACTGCAAAAAGTGACCAGAGCTAGAGGATATGAAGTTGTGGTGATACACCCTTGAAAATGTTGTGACCCCCAATATTTTCTTCGTTTATGACCCTTTGTCTGCAAAGATCACACGACCATGCTAATGTTCCTTTTAGGTATGCGAAATGCGCGACCTTCGAGCAGTGACCTAAATCCTTTGTTGGATGACCGACAGTCACTTGCGATCTGGACGCAATGACGTAGTGTTCAAAGAGAGTCCCTTTCCGATGAGAAAGTTGTTGGAAAAAGTGTTGGGAAACCATGATAACACACAGTAAGAAAGGGAAAAACAGCATTTATTTCATGTCAGAAAGAACATCATATCTGACAGCAGGTAAGGATAGTGTAACAATATTGTCACCTTAATAACTGTCAACAATGCTAGATACAATCAGTAAGACTAACAACTGATAAACTATAATAACAAAATTACATCAAGTGCCAATAAAATCATAAAACCACTCAATATAAGGCTAACTTGGACATTAAACAGCCCTACTCAGCAGAAGCCCCTGTCGTGCGCATATTTGCCACTAGGGCATATGTGACGAGGCAGGTCACTGAGGAAAGTGATGACACAAGAAATACAAAACCCACTAAAAAAACAATTCCCGGAGATTCTCAAAGAACCCCACCATCAAGCCTATGCGACATTTAGCTAGGAGTGATAGGAGCTAGAGATCATGGAGTTTGCGCTGAACCACCTTTGGTGAACAAAGATACCCTAGATACGAACAAAGGCACCGGCATCAGACTGTGAGCAGCAGCCACCCGGGCTCACGCAGAGTAGGATCCCAACTCTCAGGATACCAGTAAGAAGACCCGAGCGATACCGCTTGGACAGAGTAATCCCATTTTAATTCTGTTGAGCCGTGGTAACACAGAGCTCCCTTATTATCATTGTTTTACTCCCAACCAACCAGCTTCGTGTATCTCGCAATCTGGTGCTGTATCGTACGAGTAATTTAATTATTTTAGTACTTATTTTGTTAAACAAAACCCCAGGTCTAAAAGCTCTGTACATGACAAATAAATCGTTAGCCAGTTTCCAAATCTAAACCGAGTAGAAATTATTTCGTGCAATCCTTAACGCCACGTGAGTTTGATCCAGACAAACTCGCGCCAAGACACACCGCTTCCTCGAATAATAGTAAAGAAAGTTGAAAGCACGACAAAGTTTGTAAGTGTGAAATTCCCTTTGGTTTCCTGATGTTCTGTACAAGTAAGTTACGCCAAGCAAATGACATATTTGTAATCGACTGGACTCGACATGGAAGGACAGCGCAAGTTCAACATTTGCAAGCTTGGCCTGTCCCTGTTATTAATCCTTACTGAAGAAAACAGATCACAACGATTCATGTTAGTCGAGTAGTGTCGACATGTAAAAGCAGGTTTGGATCGTTTACCTGCTTCTATGGATTTTGGATATATCTCTAGTTTTGATAAAGATGACAAGTAGTGAATGCTGTTGGTGTAATTGTTCGATGTTACACAACACCGGCAACATGGTTTTGTTATATTTTAAATTGAATAAGTTATCTTGTAGGGCTAATTTTCTTAATTTACTGCTTGTTGTAGTGCCAGTGTCAAATAGCAAAAATTTTCATAACTTATTAATTTTAAGTGAATAATTGGTCATTATTGAGTGATATATGTTAAAGAATTGATTAATTTGCAGTTACTGGTTGGATGAGTTTGGGATCAAAGAGGTCACTGTGGGATATAATGAAATTAAGCACACAACTCATTGTAGTAATTATTATTTTTGCATGTTGTTTCTTTCTCTGTTGAATTTTGTGTAACCAAAAATGTTCAAATAAACACAGGTTAATTTTACGAGTTTGATTTTCTCTTGTTCACTGTACGACACAATGTACAGGCCCACGAGTTTAAACAAAATGGTGCTGTGATCAGTAAGAGCATTTTAATGGAGAACTTCCAGAAAGCATAACAAGGAGGCTAAGGCTTATAAGTTTTGCACCCCAAAAATACAGGTAGTGATGGTATGGTGTTTACGGTTGCCGACAGCTACTAAAGCAGTATGCAAAGTGCCTAGATAAAAAGCGGAGAGAACCCAGCGATGCCAATCAACAAGCAGACACCACAGCAAAATTAGAAATAAAACTAACCAAAAAACCAAAAGAAGAAGAACAACCAAGAGCCCATTCATCATCAGCAAATAAAATGAAAAAAGGAAGAATTACGAAACAAAGTATACATGAGAACATATCATAGTGAGTAAATAAGCAAAATAAAAAATTGACAAAAGAGAACAGCTTTACATTGTTAAAAAAAAACCCAAGATACAAAAAAACATGGTAAAATCCTACAAAATAAATATACTATAACTGGATAAAATATTGATATGTCAGCTCTCCCCAGCTTTGTCACTGATATGCCATGATAGTAGTGTTAAGTTTAAGGTCATCAACAGATATAAAGGCCATATGTGACCATTACACAACAAAACATTTCAGACAAGTTATAAGACACACACTAAAACCTAAATCAATCTGATGTTTTAAACATTCCAATAACTACACAGTCAAATGCCAAGAAGAAATTAAAGTGGTAGATGTCCACCACCTAGTTTTAGATCGCCAGCAGCCACAAAGATCAATGCCGAAAATAAACTCGCAGCGCTCCTTTCCTATGAGGAAGCCCCTGCCGCTCACATATTTGCCACTAGAGCACAGGTAACAAGGCAGGCTACTGAGAAAAGAGAGACATAAGATATACAAAAACCACCAAAGACAACTTCCGAGAGACCTCAAGAGCCCCACTAATTAAGCCTATGCCATGTTAACAAAACTGCAAAGAGTGACCGGAGCTAGAGGCTACAACGTTTGCGCTGAACCGCCCTTTAGTAACAAATATACCCTAAACACGATGAAGGCACCGGCATCAGTCTCGACACAGCAGCCACCCGTGCTCATGCAGAGAAGGACCCTGACCCTCAGGACGTCGGTAGGAAGACCCGAGCAATACCACTTGGTCACTCAACAACACTTTGAAGGAGAAATATTACTGTAATTTTCTAATGAGTTGCGTTAACACGCAGCTCCCTTCGATTATTGTTTTCCTCCTGTTGAGAGCACTCTCAACGATAATAGGACGGGTGACGCAAGCAAGGTTAGTGCGACGCGAGCAGAGAGGGGGGACTTATGCTGGTAAACAGCTATGCTATTAGTCCCTGGCAAGCTCCCGCTTAGTGCAGGGTTGCCCTTCTTTGGTGTCCAGATAGCCCTGTGCAAGATGCACCAGGCCCAGTACCAAAGGTCCTAATCTAATGTCAGTGTGTTAGTAGTGAGCTACAACATGATTAACATCAAGATTGCAACTGAATTTATTCTTCTTTGCTTCTTACAAAGAAAACTCCTAATAATACCTCATGCTAGCATGAGAAGAACAGCATGTGCAAACAATAGGCATGAGAAGAACATCTCATGCTAACAATCCAGCATGAGCAGAACAGCTCATGCCAATAATCAACATGAGCCAAAAAGGCTTAACTTAAAGAGTAACAATTAGGCCATAGGCCTACTTAAACCTAACTTAAACCTAACACTTTGATGTGCTCACAACACCTCCCGACAAAACCAGCTTAGTGTCTCTCGCAAACTGGAGCTGTAACGTTCCCAGTATAAAGTTAAGGCTAATTGTAAACAAACACCCCAGGTCTAAAGATTGTATCCCTGATAGCGAATAAATTGTTAGGCGTAGTTAACCTTGAATAGAGTAAATACTTTTCGACCCAACACCACATGAGTTTGCCCAGTCAAACTTGCCACAAACATACTATTACCCAGAATTAGTGGTAAGGAAAGTGGGAGTGCAACAAGATTAGTTATTTCAACCATAGACAAATTTAAAAAACTTGACACAAAGTATACATGACACACATTATAACTCAACACAAAGCAAAAATTTAACTTTTACTTTAACTAGTAAATGCCAAGATGGAAACAAGGAACAACCCAGTCAATGCCATGTGATACAAAAATACCACGGGCACAATCAAAATGGAAAAAACCAAATTAAAGTTCAAAGATCTCAAAGGATTGATGGTAGGTAGGTAGGTATTTTGCTTAAGGTCGCCAGCGGCTACTATCAAAGGATTGATGGAGAAGATCATACCATACCAGATAAAATATATGGTATTTATTTTGCCCTTTGCTTTGTGTCAGAGGGAAGACAGGTTTTATTCTCCTTCCAAGAAATAAGGAAGAATGAAAGCATGCTTCATTAGCTGTAAAAAGCTTCCAAACATTCTGGTCTCACTACTTTAGCTCTGACTCGCTTATTGTGGGCTCAGTATGTCAGCCAGGTGAGACAGTAACCCATCTCCTTAATCCTTCAAATCTACGAGTACAATACGCAAAGAAAAGAACAACCAAGATTCCAGAATCCATCCTCAGCAAGAAACAAAAAAATACAGGAAAATAAAAAAAAATCACCAGCAGGCCTTATTGGTTCCAACACTAAGGACCCTTTGAGAATGCACCATGAAGAGGCTATGGCTTAGAAGTTTTGCCCTCCCCCCCCCTCCCCCAGTAACCAAGGACAACCCAAGAAATATCATGTGCTACAAAGACACCACTGGCACATCCAAATGGAAAAAACAAACTATAATTTCAAAAACATCAAAGAATAAATGGACGAGGCACCACAATATGATGAAATGTACATTGAGATTTGCCCCTAGCTTTGTGTAAGAAGAGTGATAGCTCCACCACCTATTCAAGAGAGAAGTTGGTAGAGCTGACTTCATGTATTAGAAAAGGACTTCAAATGCTCTAGCCCATTACTTTCACCCTCTTACTCGCAATTTGTAGGGCTTGCCAGCATACTAGCACAATTAAATTTTACCCATCAGTCCTTCCAACCTAAGAAAAACTAAACCTTAAATGGATAAGAACGACCAGGAACCCAATACCCATCTTTGGCAAAAAAATGAAAAAAAAAATTTAGAAGAAAAAAATGATAACCCATCAAGAGCCTCTTGATTGTGAACTTCTGGAAGCACCACGAGGCAGCTAGGGCTTTTAAGTGTTGTCCTTTTTCAATGTAAAGCAATTTAACTTTTCAAGATAACTAAATAATAAAATTAAAATTCTAAATAGTGTCAGTACTTCTTTTTTCACTATTACAATCCCTAAATAGCTATATACAGGAACAGTGAAAGGTTGCTAGAACAATTATATCTTTTTGAAGCATAAGAGACTTATCCTAAGCTTACAAACGCAAAAAAAAAATAAAAAAATAAAACCATCGAGTATGGATGCGAATAACCATTAATAAATGACATCAACAAAATTTTCCCAAAGACGTAGAAATGTCATTAAAAATTGAAAATGACCAAAGAAAAATTTAACCAAGAAATATGAACCTTTTGTGTATCCAAAATTTTGCATTTTGTCACACAAATAAAAATAGGAAGATTGCAATTTGTTAGCAACAACAGGCCGAATAAAACCAACGTATTTGTGATAAAACGATGCTAATGCATCAAAAATTAACCTTCGGAGTTCGAAAAATGTAGACAAATTTATAAAAAGTCGATAAATCCCAAATTTGTAATTCAACAGAGCTTTCATATTTTGCAAAGTATTTCGAATTATATCTGAAAATAGAAAAAAATAATTTTAATAAATTTTTTTTCCATAATTATTTTCTTGCCTTACCACAGTATTTTTAAATTTTTTCTTTCTATTCCGATGATTAAAAATGTAAATGGAACATGGCATTCAAATGTTCAACATGATGGTGTGCACAGCATTAAAGAGTGGCTGTTGAAGGTCTCTTCATTATTCACAATTTCTTCGACATCAGTATTAAGTCATTATACTTGTTCTTCCTTAAATAATAAAATTCCAGAACGAAATGACCACACAGATCACTTCACTAAAGTGCTTTTATAGCGTCAAGAATAGGCATCATCTTAGTTTAGTTGAGATTTATTTTCACGCCAGAATTGGTGGTGTTGGTGTCGCTAATTGTCCCATGAATTTGATTTCGACTAACGGAAATTTCCCTTTTTACCGTTAATATTGTAATAAGCCAATGTAAACTTTTCTTATTTTCGTATTAGCCAATCAGAAAATTAGTATTTTAGTTATAAATTCTACCGGTACAGGGCGGTGGTTAAATTAACCGGGCTAACCGTTATTGCTATTTTTAGAAATGGGCCAAAGCCTCTTGTTTGACGTGCTTTGAATGTTTTGATTTTTGATATTAAGATTTAAATGTCTACTGTTGGTCGTGATACGGGTTTGTTTACTTTTAAAATGTTTTTTTCTTAGGTTTGAAACAAATAAACGTTGGAAACGAAAAAACGAAATCAGCGAATAGAACAGCTTTGCGGAATCTCGAAGTTAATGTTGAGGTTTTTGGATAAAATTTGAATTTTAAAAAAACTTTTTATGTTTTGAATTTAATTTTAAAATTTTTTGCTTTTCTTTAGTCGATCGATGAATTTGAAGCGATGAGAATTAAACGTAGGATTAGTTTTGCCGAGAAATATCAAAATAAGTTAGTATTTTGTGTGTGGAAAAACAATTAAAAGGAATTTAGGACATGTGTTCCCCGCATTAATCCTTTAATGTTTTAAAGGTGAAGTCATCATGAAATTTGAATTATTCAAAATTAAATTTTTTGAATTTTATAAAATTAATTTTATGAATTTTTTAATTTGATAAACATGAATTATTCAGAATTTTGAGTGAAAAAATAAACTAAAATAAATAAAAAGAAATTATGGAAAATTATTGTAAATCTCGAAATCACTAAACATTTATCTCATTATTGGGATTTTTTTAATGGTTTTAGTTATTTTCGTATCTGAACAAATCTCGATTTTTGTTTTTTTGTTTAAATCTCACATTATAATGAAAAAAACAGAATTCAGTGAATTTTCTCACTGGCTCGTCCTTGACTCGGTGAATCGAGAGAAATTCGTCGAAAAAAGCCCAACGACACACTAATTATTCACCTTGCATATGCTTTTCTATTTATCCATCGATGTTTTACCCAATTCGTACCACATGAAAATCCAACCGCACATCGAAATCTTATTAGGAGAATAAAATATGTAAATATTTTTCACTTTTTTAAAAAAACTTTACAGATTGCAAATAGTTATGCAATTAAATTTGCCAAAAAGTTTGTCAAATTTAATTCAATCAATTAAAGAATGCTTCAGCAATCGGCAGCAAAAACTATTTTCCACACGTAATGGGACTTGGTTGTATGTTGTCAATGATTCGGCATGACTGTTTGCAAACTGCAAAGTTTTGTGTAAGTTTAATTGGGAATTTGGTGGAATTTAAAAAAAATGAAAAATATTTACATATTTGATTCTCCTAGTGAGATTTTGATGTGCGGTTGGATTTTCATATGGCATCATTTTTTAATGGGCCTTAGATTAGGCAAGGCCAAGGGCCCTTACGACTATATGGGGCTCTGGCACAGTTGCGCCTTTGCGCCATGTTAAATCCACCTCTGCCTTGATGGCACATGCATCTCCAAATATGGGGTTGCACTCTAAAAAAATTGGTGTAGAGTTATATAAATAGTGACAAATAGAAGCGATTTCAATTTTTATATGTAACTATACACTCTTATTTGGCCCTATCTGTAAACTTCTACATCATTTTTTAGAGTGTGGCCATCTGCATTCTTACATTAAGATGAAAATTTGACTCAGATTCAACATCTTGAAGTTTTAACAGATGTTGAACTAAACTATACTTAGAGGATCCAATCTGCTCATCTTTGTCATGGCCGACTCTATCTGGCCAGTTGCTGAGGCATGAAATGTTATTTCTGCATTCTGACCAATGAGGTCTTTGTGTCAACCAATCCAAGGTCTTACAGAAACTCTGCATGTTGGTAAAGGTGGAGTTTAGTTAATTAACAGATAGGAATAGTAAAAAATGGTAAAAATGAAACTTTTTTCCTATGGGAAAAAGTGCATTATCTTTTCTTTCTCTACTATAAAATCAAGTGTATGTCTGTCTGTTTGTGACTTATAAACTCGAAAACTATAGGTTTGATTTGTTTGGAATTTACAGAACATGTTTGTTTTGATGTTGGGATGCTACCTGTCCAAAAAAAAAAGTTTGGGAGCTGTTGTGATATTTTATTCATAATAGCTTTACAAGTTATTTAAGCCTTTTTTAGTTTTTACATGCAGTCAACTATTGTTCAATGTGTGATGTAGTAGTGTGACTTATTTAAACTGTTGATTGCACCTGATCCAATTAATCCGGATATCAAGCGAATTACAGTAATACGCATAACTCGAACCGACGAACACTACACGCTGATTTAAATCTAGCTGCATTCCATTACAATAGTAATTATGATTACAGTCTTGATCCAAATGTAGTTATTGGAAAAATGGATAAATTGTGTGTGTATTGTACTGCTGTCAAATTTAAGAATGAAACACCAGGAATGTGTTGCACAAATGGAAAAGTGAAATTGCCAGTATTACTTTCTCCACCTGAACCATTATCAACATTAGTAGCAGGTGACACAAACCAATCAAAACATTTTTTAGCAAACATACGCAAGTACAATTCATGTTTCCAAATGATGTCGTTTGGTGCAACATTATTTATTTCTAGGAGCATTTACAATAAACCATGACTTCAATTCTGCACTCTCATTATCATCTGGATTAATCTAGAAAACAAAATTATGAAATCATAATTTATCACCTGTCATTAAACTACATACCCATACAGTCGAATTCGACTTAATTTTCAAAAAACGTTTGGGAACTGTTATGATATTTTATTCATAGATGGCTTTACAAGTTATTTAAGCCTTTTTTAGTTTTTACATGCAGTCAACTATTGTTCAATGTGTGATGTAGTTGAAATATACAGGACAAACAAACTGCATAAATTTTTTTTTTTTGGCGAAGAATTTAACTCGCGTGATATAATTCTTTATCGCAAAAATGGTGATATTAAACGAGTTTCAGAAACTCATTGCTCATATGAGGGATTACAATATCCAATTATATTTTGGCAAGGAGAAGATGGATATCATTTCATATCATATCATATCATAATAAACTCAGTAAACAAAGTTAATGAATTGTTTTTGCTTTTGATAGGTGACTAAGATTTATGACCATTTTGAAATAAAATAATTAAAAATATTTTGCAATTTCAGCCAAAGAAATTGAAATTAACAAATGTTTAATAAGTATATAAATAATTTCTAATTAATTTTACAAAAATATGAATAAGTAATTTGAAACTGATGTGATTGTTACAAAATAAATTTGTAATTTTTCCAGTAATTCAGAATTACAAATTTAAATAATATACAAATTTTCTCCTAATTACAATCAAATCATAATTATGAAACAAGCCTGAATATATAATTAAGAAAGACTTTTAACTTACTTCAAACATCTGTTTTTGTAAACCCTTAAATTCCAACAACTGCCATAAGTAATTTAATAATTAAATGTTATTAATTAATTTATAAATGTCAACTACAAACCATCTTATTGTACCAAATTCAACCTATTGCTTATATTCATTACTTACTTGTTAGTTACCTTTCGATACATTTTGTTATTCGATACATTTTAAGACTTTCTGGTTGTAATGATGCCTGTCTAATAAATCTCTTGTGACAACACTTCTTGGTCATTCCTGCCCTTCCAACACCTTACTGCACAGTTCTCAACGTATTTTTAGCGTATTTTGTTATTCCTTTCAATGCTTTAAGACTTTCCGGTTGTAATGATGCCTGTCTAATAAATCTCTTGTGATAACACTTTTCGGTCGTTCTTCTGCCCTTCCAACAAGGCACTGCACAGTTCTCATCTTATTTTTAGCTTATATTTTGAAGAAATACTGTATAATATTTATATTTGTAACTGCAAATTAAAAAACTCAAAATATCTTTAACAACTGTAATTGCTAATAATAACAATCTCTCACCATTTTCTTATTTCTCCCAGTCTATTCAATAATGTAACTTGTTATTTTTAACATTTTTGAAATAAAAAAATATTTATAAAAATTTCATTTTCAAAATATATAAAAATATGAGTGATATGATTGAAAATGTGTCACATATGCAATGTAATAACTGAATTAAAATAAATGTCAAAATTTAATTTATTTCAAGATGATAAAAAAAAGTTAACAGCCGCAAACAGAAACAACAAATATAATATATATCTCACCAGTGTGATGTAGTAGTATCAAACTCCCACAAAACATCATTTACTTATATTGTTAATTGTGGTTATTTTATCTCTGGAAAAATAATAATTTTCCATGTTAAAGACTGGCATATGGCCTAGATTGTTTCAGTGATCGGGCAATAGATAGCGTTAATCAGAAGGATTCCACCCGTGACAATAAAATGGACTGTTCAAGGAATTTTCACAAGCACCATGTTTTTGAGAGAGTTCGGACAATTTGACAGCGGTGTTGAAGCACAAATGTGTTGTGTGTGTTGATTGTATTTATTTGAGTTCAGATGATTTAGAGTTGAGTATTATTTGTTTGTTTAATATTTGGATTTAATCTTATTATTATAGTTGTATAATCTTAGAATTGGAATTCGTTACAGTGTATACTTGTATAGTGTGTGTTAATGAATTTAATACAAACCTTAACCAGGAAGGATTCTGTCTATTTTAGTCAGAAAGAATTCCTGGCCATGTAGCCAGAATGAATCAAAATATAAATTTAGTTTAAGATAGGTTTAAGTAATTATTATTGATTGCATTTGTTATTTATTATTTATTCTAATTAATAGAGTTGGCCTTCTCATTGGTAATGTATGTAAGATTAATTACTGTTTTGTTGAATCATTTTATTGTTTGGATTATATTAATTTATTATTTGTGAAATAAAATGTTGATTATATTTTTGTACAAAAATGGAACATTGCTTTGATACATTTCATTCCTTTGATCCACAAATGAACCCCGTAATTGTGTAGGAATTTATTTCAACACAAAACAATATTAAACTCTAACTACATTCAATACATGATAAGTTTCTATTATATTGAAAATATGTAGTTCAAATTCTCATTATGTTTTTACTAAAAGATGAAGTCAATGATATTCAATTTTCTCTTGATTGCTTTGTTCATATTGCTTGTGGAAAACACATACATTCCAACTTTAGACGAATTATTAGGAGCAGGATGAGAATTGCCAACACAACTAATCTGTTCTACAGTTTATTCATTAAAAAAACCAACAATTATTCCTGTAGAATTTAATTCAATAAATAAATAAAATAAAATTTTAAAATCTTAAAATAAAATCTATAAAATAAAATCTATACCATAAAATCTAGTGTCTTGTCTTCTATACTCTATATACTCTTATACTCTATACTATAAAATCTAGTGTCTGTCTGTGTTTGTGACTTATAGACTCGGTAACTATAGGTTTGATTTGTTTGGAATTTATGGAACATGTTTGTTTTAATGTCGGGATACTACCTGTCAAAAAAAAAAAAACAATTAAAAAGAAAAGGTTTGGGAACTGTTGTGATATTTTATTCATAGATAACTTTACAAAATACTTAAGCCTTTTTTAGTTTTTACACAAAAGACAGTATAATACACCAACAATTGATGAAGTGGCAATTGTTATTGTTCGCGAAGAATTTAACTCGCTTGATATAATTCTTTATCGCAAAAATGGTGATATTAAATGAGTTTCAGAAACTCATCGCTCATATTGCAATATTGCAATATCCAATTATATTTTGGCAAGGAGAAGATGAATATCATTTCAATATTAAATTAAGAAATTCACAAACAGATGAGAAAACGAATAAAAAAGTTAGTGCTATGAATTATTATTCATATCGATTGATGATTCGTGAAAATGCTGAAAATCATATCTTAAAATGTCGACAATTATTTCATCAATATATTGTTGATATGTATATGAAAATCGAAACCAAACGACTCCTCTACATTAGATTAAATCGAACTAAGTTGCGTTCAGAAGAATACATTCATTTACGTGATGCAATTGTTAATGATGGCAATGTGAATCCTAATGAATTAGAAAAAATGATCATACTACCAGCCACATTTACAGGGAGTCCACGGCACATGCATGAATATGCACAAGATGCCATGACATATGTTCGTGCACATGGTCGTCCAGATTTATTTATAACAATAACATGCAATCCTATGTGGGATGAAATTAAAGAACTGTTGTTACCTGGACAGTTATCATCGGATCGTCATGATATTACTGCGCGTGTATTCAAACAAAAATTAAAATCTTTAATGAACTTCATTATCAAACATTGTATTTTTGGAGAGACACGCTGTTGGATGTATTCTATTGAATGGCAAAAAAGAGGATTACCACATGCACACATTTTAATTTGGTTGATCAAAAAAATCAAACCAAATCAAATTGATCAAATTATCTCAGCAGAAATACCAGATGTTAATATTGATCCAGACTTATTTAAAGTTGTCACCAAAAACATGATTCATGGCCCATGTGGCGTACTCAACAATAATTCACCATGTATGTCTGATGGAAAATGCACGAAACGATATCCAAAAGACTTACATACTGAGACTATCACTAACAATGACGGATATCCTCTTTATCGTCGCCAATCAATTGTAAATAGTGGCAAATCCATCATTTTAAAAATACGAAACAATGAAGTTAAAATCGATAATCGTTGGATTGTACCCTATTCACCATTACTCTCAAAAACATACAAAGCACACATCAATGTTGAATATTGCAATTCAGTGAAATCTATCAAATACATTTGCAAATATTTCAACAAAGGAAGTGATATGGCAGTTTTTAGAGTAGAAAATATAACTACATCTATTAATTAAATCGACCAATATCAATTAAGACGTTACATTAGTAGTAATGAAGCAGTATGGCGCATTTTATCATTTCCAATCCATGAATGATATCCATCAGTTGTTCATTTGGCAGTGCACCTTGAAAATGGACAACACGTATACTTCACAACAAAAAATGCACAAGCACGAGCATTGTTACCATCGCCAACAACACTAACTGCATTTTTCTCATTGTGTAAAGATGATATGTTTGCAAAAACACTACTTTACTCTGAATTGCCAACATATTATAAAATGAATGCATCAACAAAAAAATTTCAAAGTCGCAAACAAGGTAAAACAGTTGAAGGACATCCTAATTTACATTCAACCGACGCATTAGGCCGTCTATACACTGTTCATCCAAACAATGCAGAATGCTTTTACTTGCGATTACTATTAATCAATAAACTTGGACCAACATCCTTCCAGGAACTGAGAACAATTAACGGACAAGTATGTGCTACTTATCGTGAAACTTGCCAAAAATTAAATCTTCTTGAAAACGATGCACATTGGAACACTTCACTTGCTGATGCATCAAATACTGCCCGACCACAACAAATACATACATTATTAGCAATAATATTAACAACATGCTTCCCATCCAATCCAAAAGAACTTTGGGAAAAATATAAAGATTACATGAGT
>JAQFZU010001261.1:0-14647 GCA_034696185.1 Henia vesuviana | reverse complement strand
GGGTAAAAAAGAAAAAAAAAGTTGTGTCTAACATGTTTTACGCGAAATTATCACGGAAATGGAATCTAATCTGCGCTGATTACGACCATACGTGGGCAACGGAAGAGAGTTAAGGGAAAAGGGAATAAAAAGATGGTGGCGGGCGGCGAAACTCTGATTGAATTTTTTCGCATTTCAGGTGTGGGTGAATTCTGTTCTTTGACGGGAGCTGAGCCGTGGAGAAAAGTCAATTGGATTACGTTTCCATAATTTTTTTTAAAAATTTTTTTTTTTTTTTTTTTTTTAGGACAAAATCGATTGGGACATCAGAGCCCGCAAAATTGTTCTCTTCGCTACCGATTCTGGTTTCCATTACGCAGGCGATGGAAAAGTGAGATTTTGTCACATCATTTTTTTTTATAAAAAGGGTTTAGTGGGAGTTGATGGAGGAAATGAAATGGAAGATGTGTATGTTAGGAATATTAAATTGAAATTGGATTTGATAAGACATTTGATATTTTTAATTAATTAATGAAGTGATCAAGTTACAATTTAATTAAGTCTAGGGTTACTGTAATGGGTGGTTGGTAAAAAATTTATTTTAATTCTTTTTATGTTTTAAGATATAAATTTTTTTTATAATTAATATTTACTGTTGGAATTATTTTTGTTTAAAATTAATTGGTAAAATAGTTAAATAATAAGTTTTAACTGCATAAAATGACTTTTAACACTTTTTACGAGGCTGTAAAAACCCAAAAGCAATTTTTAGCTTTGAATGTACCTTATATAATAATGAATTCGCCTCTAAATGCGAATAAAATTCACAAACTAAAATCATTTTTTCATTTATTCAGTTGGGTGGAATTGTAATTCCAAACGACGGCAAATGCCATTTAGACAAAGACGGTTACTATACCAAAAGCACTTTACAGGTAAAATTATTTTTCAATATTTTATACAAAAATAAAAATAAATATTTAATATAAAGGACTACCCGAGTTTAAGTCAAATCAACCGCGCGGTCAAAGAAAACAAAGTGATCATCATCTTCGCAGTACCCATCACACAACTCAGTGTCTACACGCAGTTAAGTAACGCCATCGAAGGCGCCTACACGAGGGAATTGGCTCGAGATTCGTCTAACATCGTGGAATTAGTTCGAAAACAATACAATGTAAGTTTCGAAATGAACTTTTCATTAAAAATGCAAATTTTAAGCCATTGCTGACACACCCCATAGCGCAATAACAAAAATGAAATTTGAATAAATTGTTGCGTAGTAATATCGAAAAGAGTCGATGATGTTTGTTTATCGGGAGGAAGGTAATCATAAATAAATAAGTATAAGCTGGAGCCAGGAATCTGAGCGTATTTACTTTCCTTCTTCCCGCTGTGAGTCAACTAAAAGCTCCGCCGTACGAACTTCCCTGCATTACTCGGGTCAATATACATTAGTGACTTGTTATTGTTTACTCAAATGTACTTGAAATTAAGTTACAATATTTAATGGTGTGTTGATAGATTTCTAACCAAAGAGGGTTTAATATTAATCAAAAAAAATTTTTTTACATTAATTTATTAAAATCATCAAATTTAAAAAAAAAAATTAAAATTAACAATTAAATTTTTTTTATTATTTAATTTCATAAATAAATTAAAAATATCTCGCCATAAGTTTTCACTATAAATTTCCACTTAGAGTTTATTGTGTAAGTAAATATTGTTTGATGCGTAAATGTATGTTAAAGCCGTCGAGGTTTGTAATATTGTGAATGTTGGCGCGTATTATTGCGAGAGAAATAGTATAAAAGTGAGTAATTTTGTTTCCGAGTTTGTATTGCTCGAACGAAATTAAAATTCCCCCTGTTCTTCGCTTTGCTGACGAATAAAAATGAGCAAATAGCTGGTGGTAACAAGTGCAAGTCGCTCATTTGCTATGTGCATGTTGATGCGCACTCAACACGCTGCTTTCAAACTGCACTCTACTTAAACGTGTTCGCTGACCGCTAATGGCGCCACTGTCTATGAATTGCGCATGCTCGGTTGAACAGCAATGAAATGGAAAAGTCACAACATGAAATGTTGACACGTTGGTATTTGATTAAAGAAGGGAGAAGGAAGTTGGGAGAAAAAAATAATGGAATTTTTTCTTCTTTTCCTTTTTTTAATCAGAAAAAAAGGTGTGGTTTTTGGAGGTAAATACCTTCCTTTTTAATATTGTGTTTGTATTACAAACGTTACGGAAGTTGGGTTTATTGATTTATCATTATATTTTATACTTTATCTTTACATATTTCATATTTCACGCTTGTGCAAACTTATCAAGTTTCAAAGTTTTTAAGATTCTTTCACTTGCTATTAAACTATGTCCACAAAGATGATCTTATTTCTTGCCTTATTATTGTTTAAGAAACTTAAAATTAATTTAATAAAAAGTTGGGAATTTAAGAATTCTTCACATCAGTTTTCCATAACATTCTCTTATTGCTTCATTTCAGTTCAGTGATGAAATTAACCATAGCAATAATCAATTTTGTGGCAATATTTCAAGTAACTAAAAGCACTCACAACATGTAATAATGTGTTTATCTATAATCTTATAGTTCCAAAGTTCTAAATGCAATGGCAAATTACAATCCCAACAGTCATTCGTGAGACAAACAAGTTTCATCTTCAGAGACAAAATGACTCAGCAAGTTATGATCCAATCATTAATTTATCTCATCAATAATGGGAAAAAAAAACAAATTAGTTCATCCTATTCCAAAAAACACCTTTTAAATGATTAAAGTAAATTCTCAACTTTTTCCTAACTTTATTTCCCACGTGTAAAACTTACTGCTAATTGAGTAATTCCCCCACATCAGGTATAAGAGGCTTTAATAAGCCCTGTAAACCTAAAGGGAAATTGGCAGCTGGACTGACAGTGTGTCATTTGTTTCTACATTTTTTTCCATTTCTTTTTCCTTTATTTTTTTCTACGTTTGGTTTCATTCCATCTAATTTTTTTTCCATCTGCCTCGTCATATCCAGTGCGATAAGGCCACCTGTCTGGACGATTTGAAAAGGGCCCCGGCGTGCCAACAAAAAAAATATCTCATCTCGTGTTGGTGTGAGAGGCTTGCAATGAATTTAGGCGATCGAAATGGCCGCCCATGGGGCCCACACAATGCGATGAGGGGATCATTAGGAGTGGAATTCACTTGAAAATGACCACACAGGAAGGTTGGGAAATAATAAGAGTTAGTTTCTAATGTCCACATAGAAATTGATGATGCTGCAATAGGCGAAAGAAAGAAAATAATAGTCTATATAAATTTAAACAACTTTTTAGAGATAAAGATGAATTATTGTTTCATTTTTTCACACAGGAAAATGAAAAAGTGAAATTGAATTCCAAAACATTTTTTTTGTGATTACAAGAATTTTTTGAAATAGACCATATTCACTGAACAACATTCATTGTTCATATTATATCTATAAATCATTTTCAACATCACGATTAAGTTGTATGCAACTAAAGTGAAAACAGTGTGATGCTGGTTAATATGCTCATCTCTACGCCCGACTGATGCAAGTTTGATCCCAGTCGAGATCGGAGATTTCCTTAGTGCCAGGAACAAATGACGGAAGGAAATTAAAGCAGTTGGTTCCGTATTTTGGATGATTATCCATGCACCGTAAAGATCCCAGAATGTGGAAATTAGTAGTCATGCTCACCCTTTAATAAAAAGGTATTTAACCAACACCATCCTTATCATTTGTGGAGCCCTGGAATTGAAAGTTCCTTAATTCGCTTTACATAATTAATTAAAATCATCCTCCACGCATGACTCTTTAACAACAGCAGAACTAAACATCCAGCTTATACAATTAGGCACTGCATCTCTGCTGATAGAGCGAACGAGAACTGAAAGTCAAGTTAAAAAAAGATAGGCAGAAGATAAATAGCAAAACAAATATGGAAAATGTAGAAAATTAAAGAAATAAAGTATGGTGAAACCCAGCAATAAAGCATCTCCAAGGAATTGTAAAATCAATTCATTATCGCTTGTATTCAATGAAACTAAGCATGGGAATTTTAAAACAATTCATTACAAGATTTTCTTTTTGAATCGGTTTGCTAAAACATGATTTGACTTTGCACTTACCCAAAAATAACCAAAAGGTGTTCATATAAGGACAACTTTAAACCCATTTATACCTTTTATTTTTTATTTGTGTAGATGTAAGAAACTCACAAGGGATGCTTCATACATGACCACCTCTGTTTTGCATAAATTTAAAGAAATAAATGCATTATTGTTTAACTAAAACATTGCCCCGATCTTAAGACCCAGTTTGTTTAAATAGATTTAATATTTAAACTTATAACCATTTATTTCTTTAAATTTATGCAAATTGGAGGCGGGCATGAAGAGAGCACCTCATGTCAGTAAGTTTTTAACTTCACCAATTGTTTATCATGTGACAAAAAGTGTTATCTTGCACAATATGTTTCAAACAAACCCCCCACAGTAGACTAATACTTACATTTTCCTAGGAAATCAGTTCCGAAGTAGAACTTCGCATAGACGACGTACCTGATTACATCCGGGTGACATTTTCAGCCGACTGCCCCGAGTAAGACTAGACTATAAAAAAATAATACAAACTGCAAAAGGAAATTACATGCAAATGTTAAAATTTCATTTCAGTGGGAAGAAAGGAAAGCATCTGTGCCAAGGTCTTAAAGTCGGAACAACCGTAAGTTCCCATTACAAGCCTTTTACACTCGCATTACAATAAAAAAAATTTTTTTTTAAATTCACAGGTAAATTTCAACGTGACTATCAGAGTAGAAGATTGTCCCAGAAATTCGAAACAAAGTCATAAATTCAACCTGTATCCTGTGGGTTTAAGCGAAGCGCTTCAAATTCAGTTGGAGACGTTGTGCGATTGCGACTGCGAATTGCCACCCGAAGCGGTAAATTCAGGAAAATCCAAAACACGACAGCACAAAAATAATTTTTGATAACGTTAAATCTTTCTCTATAACTTCCAAGATTATTATCCCCGAGATTTAATTTTTTTTTCTTTCTAATTTATTGCTTTTACGGCGAACCACAAAACCATTAATTTAGCGCTTTAAACAGTAGCGTAACATTTCCATCAACACACGATAAAGAAAGAGGGAAAAATTGTCGACACTTTTGTCGTAAATAGTAATATATAGGATACCGCCCTCACGTTTTTCTTTTTCGATTTATTACTCGTGTTTTGGGTGGATGGAAATTTTTATTTATCTATTTTGGATTTGATTTTTTTTTTTATTTTAGGATATTAATAGTCCCCGATGTTCTAATGCTGGGACTTACGAATGCGGGGTTTGCAATTGCAATGATGACCATTTTGGACGGTTGTGTAATTGTAGTAGTAATAGTACCATCGAAGAACTGAGGACGAATGAATCCAGTTGTAAAATGTAAGTTATGGGAATTTTAAAATATATTCAATCATTTGTTTTTCATCTGTATTGAAGTACAGTACAAACAGAATGAATAGTAATTAGGTAATATAAATGATTGAATGCAACGATAATTTATTTGAAATTAATAGTGGAAAAATAAAAATTTTTTTATTTGGCAAAAACAATTATGACATTTTGTTATTACAAAAGAATCAATTTGAGATTGCCAAATTTGATCAGAAATAAAACCAATATTAAATAACCATTTGCTTGGACACAATAACTAATCTCCTTAATTATTATTAGAAAAAGTAAAAAATATTAAAACAAAAATTTTAAATTTTCTCATTTTTAGAAAAACAACAAAAACTTGCATAAAATCTTACTTAAATATACCTTGAAAGTACATTTAAATAAGACCCTTGAACTGAAACAAACACTAAATTTTTTCCCAACTTTTACTGCTTTCAGTATTTTCCAATCCAAAACATACTAAAAACCTTTTACAAAACCTCCTCCTACAGAGCCATAAAACCCCATAATTACTATAAATAAATAATTTCTATTGACAAACTATACAAAAAATATCTGTTATTAAAAGCAAAATAAAAAAAAACAAAATTAACAAAAAAATCGAGAAAAAAGTAGCAAAATCCGTGACTCGATTTATTTATCCATAGAAGCGAAAGCACGCATTACGTTGGTTACTTGTCATCAAGTTGTCAGAAAGCAATTCCAGAGCTCTATGATTGATTTTCGTGAGTCTGTCAATTTATCCCCGCGATGCATCTTGTGCCTAATTGCTTTTGTCATGTTCCAATTGAATGCAATTGCCTCGTTCTCAAAGGGGTGATGAGCGGAGTTGAGGAAAGAATCGAATCTCCCCTAGAGGAATCTTTCATCCGGGTTCCCTCTCCGGAACTTAATTAACAAACTGTTTATTAGTGTGAACCGTCATCGACAGAGGTCCGCTTAATGAGCCTCGAATTTCATTTTCTGCAAATCAAATGAGGCGAGAAAAATTTGATAAAACAAAAATTCGACAACGAAATGACTCGAAACGTGTTTCAGTCCCTCGAATAAAACGTTGGACCTCATTCGAGACGAGGTTGAGTAAATTTTGATCCAATAACCCAGAATTGCGCGACATTTGTTATATTCAGTGGATGTTTGTGAGCAGCGAATCACTTTGTGTCGCTGTGGTCAACCTCAAACCACTGCATCGTAAAAGCCCCGATTCCTTTTATTTGCAGTGGGCAAATGGCTCGAAATAAATACGAGTCGTACCTTCATCCTCCTTTTATTTGGTTAACACTATACCTACTCACAAAACATTAGACACAAACACCTACGTATATTGTACCTTTGAAAATAGGTAACAGTTGGAGATAAAAAAAATAAAAACTTAGTAATTTATTCATTCGAATTCTTTAAAAATTAAAATTACCAAAAATTATTTTGTTTTTTCATAAAAAAAAACAACTCATACAATTAAAAAAAATCTACGGTAGCCCGAAAGTCACACAAAAATTTATTATATTTGAATTTTCAATGTTATGAATGCAATTTTTTTATTATTATTAAATTTTATTCTTTATTTCAGAGACAATAAAAGCGAAGTTTGTTCGGATCGTGGTGTTTGTGTCTGTGGTGAATGTCAATGTCATCAAAGACAAGTGAGTAACTAACAAATTCAGAATCTCTGCTTTAAAATAGCAATAATCAACCCATATTCAATAATACTCTTTTACATAGCCCAATCATTTATCTAATAACATTATTCTCAATTTACCTTGTTTTAGAATCCTCAGGAAGTGGTCGATGGTCAATATTGCCAATGCGATAACTTCACATGCCCGAGAGACGAGAACCAAAGGATGTGCGGAGGTATAAATATCAGAAACTTGATATGAATCTATTGGATCAATGATAATATTTCGCTCCAGGTCCCGAACGTGGTTTCTGTAGTTGTAAAAGATGTATTTGTGAAAAAGGTTGGACGTCTGAGAAAAATGTTTGTACCTGTACGACCGATACTTCCACTTGCAGAGATAAAAACGGGGTAAATTTATTGATTTTCATCTCGTTTCTAACTCGAGGGATTATTGTAATTGATTTATATTTGCAGGGAATTTGTAATGGCAATGGAGAATGTAAATGCGGTCAATGCGAGTGTTCTGAAACTGAACGAGGTCGTTACGAAGGTCACTTATGTGAAGATTGTCCCGTGAGTCAATTAGTTTAGTGTTGTAATTGATTTATACTGAATATAATCGATATTGTTTTCAGGATTGCGGAGGCAAATGCGATGATTTAAGGCCTTGCGTTGAATGTCAATTGTGGCAAAGTGGCGAATACAATGACGAAGCTTGTAAAAATAATTGTACGATTGAAGTTATGACTCAATCTGAATTACTAGGTTAGTATATTTTGATATTTTATATTAAATTAAGGTCTTACCATTGGGGGATTCACTGTCCTAATGTATTTATGGTAATTCTTCGAATCTTCGATTTGTTGTTTTGATATTTTTTTACATTTCAAAATCCGAAAGCTGTCGAAGCAAAGTATGTTTCAGTTGAATCGAATTATTTTGAAATTCAATTCACTTTTTCAATATTTATGTAATAACCTTACGTTTTTCCTTATCGGGCAATTTCAGCCATCGCTTCGTAGTTTTGTCAAAACAAATAAATTTTCAAAAAGTTTGTGTGAGATTGGCCATGAAATTAGTTATTTTACTCTTCAATAAATCCAGTTTTTTAAAAGCAAATAAGAGTTACTCATTTTCCCTCGTAAATCGTCGTCACAACTATCGCAACTATTAACGGTAAAGCAGGAAAATTACTACGGAAGTCTTGAAGGATCACTGGTATTAGCATATAACCTACGGTGGCTTTTAAACGACTTGTAAAATTAGCTTTAAGGAAAGAAAAAAGATAAAAATAGATGGAGATAATTAAATTATTTTTTATTATCTATTTGCAGAAGCATTGTGTATATTTACGGACAAAGACGGCTGCACTTTTAGATTTTCCTATTCATTAGATGCTTCAAATAAGACAACTGTATATGTTCTCGATACCAAAGGTACGACTTATTAACTTTGAAATTTTGAAAATTAATTTTATCATTTTATTTCAGACTGTCCTCAACCAGCCAATGTGTTAATAATTATAATAGGTGTAGCTGGTGGTATTTTAATAGCAGGAATCCTATTGGCACTCATCATACGTCTGTGCATATATTTAAAAGACAGAAGGGATTATGCGCGGTTTCTCGAACAAGTCAAATCAACAAATTGGGGTCAGGAAGAAAATCCAATATACAAAGCTGCTATTTCTAATTATACGAATCCAACTTATGGGACTCCGAAGCAACCGGTTCAGTGATTTTTATGTGTTGGCGCTATCAGACAAGTGCAATAGGCGGAATCAAAGGTTTACTTTGTTGCCGACAGATGGCAATTGTTGACGATCGGAAACTATTCCATTTTTATAATTTCTTCCCATATCAGGAAAATTATACAAAACAATGCATTTTTTTCTTAAACTAATTTTTTTATACGATTTTTATTATTAAGAGGCAGTCATTTATTGTTTATTTTTTTAAAAATTGATTTGTTGTCAATTGTCTGCCATTTTATTTCAGGAAGATTGTTTAAAGAGTTTAAATTGAGTTTTAGTGAACAAAGACTTTTATCAGGGATTGAAAAATGAAGTAAAATAATTAAGATGAATTTTAAAAAGTGACTTATAAAATCATCAAGTTTCATCACAGACATCGAGAAAAATGATTTGAGGGAAAATATGTGAGAAATTCGTAAAATATTAAAAAAATGAATAAAAAGTAAAAATGACATCAAAAGATTTTCATTGAATTTTTTTTATACGAATAAAATATTTATTTATTCAATCAATTAATTAATTGCTGAAAAGACATTTTTAGGCCTTTATCCCTGCAATTTGGGTTTTATAAAAACAAAACTTCAACTTAAATCACAATAAAATACCATTTTCGGTACATCTCCAACCAATTGTCTTGAGTGCTGATATTCAATAATGGAGTTTGCATAATAAATTGAGCTAAAAATTTGCATATGTCATCTGATTTAGTTGAAATAAAAACAAGAAATGCAATCAAAGCTTATATAAAATATATTAAAATAAATAAAAATTAAAAACGTGCATTATTTATCCATCCGTGAGTTATTATTGCTCGAATAGTTCATTAACGTACAGATTAGTTCAGTGTTAATTCTAGAATTCACAAATAGACGTATATCTACACTAACTCGAGAGAAAAATGAAATTAATTCGCTTACCAACACCAAATTTGAGCTAAATCATCAAACAATATTTTATCGATTTTTTTTAAAACTAGAAATTATATGCAAACTCCGTTCGCGGTCGCTGCATTTCGAGTCCATGAAAAGAAATTAAAAGAAAAAAACATCTCACAAGTGAATGGAACTAATGGAACCGTCTTTGAACGAACTCATAGGCGAAGATGTCGATGGCACGTCACCGGACGAAGCCGATAATGGTGTGGAATGAGAATAAGGTTGGGTTTTTTTGCCACTTATATTGGGCAACGACCTCGTAGTACTTTTATTCGTATCCGTACTCTTAGTTCCATCTTTCAGATCATTCGGGCTCAATATGACGTTCCTTTGACGTGGTGGAGGTGATATTTTCCTCCCCGGCTGAGATTTCGTCTCGTAAAATTGCGGTCCGTAATCGTAATGCAGTTCACCGAGACTGGTGCCGGCTGAGGGGATCCCTGAATCTGGTACGTTTTCCGGTGCAGTCACTACCGAGTCGCAACTGGTCGTACCTGCCATTTTTAATAATAATTATTTTTTAATTTAATTATTTTTGTTTTTTTTTTTAGTTTTTTTACCTGTGCGTGAAATGTACGATTCGCGGCTACTCGGTGATACTGATTGAGGTACTGGGGAATGTCGTTTGTTTCTTCTGCCGCTTCTTCTTCTCCTGCCACGACTCGGTTTGGGCGAACTTCCATCTTTGGGACTTGGTTCCGAATCGGATTTGCCACTCTCCTCGTCTTTTTTCCCGAAGCCGCCAGGGAGATTCGTCTGAACGTCGGGATCAGTTCGCGATTTATCGTCGATGAGGTGAGTTGATCCGATGAGTTGAGCGGGGTTTTCAACGTCGATACTGTGTGATTTGGGCCTCATAAATTTTTTCTTAACTAATTTCCACTTGGAACGCATGAAATTGCTGCTATCGGAATGATCTTCTTCGCCGGGTTCGGTGGATACATTACTGGGACTGCGATGCAAACTGGATTGGACGGATAAATTCGATTCTCGACGGTTGGGATCGGGTTGTTGATTTTCGGGATCGGCTAAACATTCGCTTTGTAGAGCGTAGGAAAGACTAAAAACAATAGAAAATTCATAACTAAAAATTTAATTTTTTTAAAATTTATTTACTCTCGTTGAATGATGTGATGGATTTGAGGTCGACGACCCTCCTTTCGGCCGAGTGTCCCTGGCGCCGATCGAGGTTCAGCTTTAAAGGGACCCTTTATAAGACCCTTATGACTTGGAAGTGCATCGTCTTGAAGACTCGTCGTTCGTTCGACACCACTTTTATCCGATTTTCCATGCCCGTGCGAACCGCCCCAAGATTTTTCCGGATCTGCAAAAAATGAAAATTAAATATTTAAATTTTTTTTATTTAATTATAATTTTTACTAAGTAAATTTAGAAATGAACTTGTTGATTTTTTAATTTCGGTATCATTTTTTTCGTTCTCTTCTTCAGGTATATCTGGTAAAACCAGAGTTTGTTGGTCTTCGGGGACACTATGAAAATGTAATAATTTTAAAAAATTTAAATTTCCTAAATTAAAATATGATATAATTACTTGACTTTAGCTACTGATCCTCTATAAGTTTTCTTTTTATAAGCCATTGCAGCTCTCGTGTAAGCCAAAACAGGCATTTGATCGTCAAAATATAAATCTTTCGAAACCGGTGGATTCTTAGAAATAAGCGAATCGATTACTAAATATGAAACTTTAGTGTGTCTATCGATGATCCAATTCAATTCGAAATCTTCGTCGTCATCACCAAAAGGATTAATTAAAGCTTCGGCTACCTTAAGTATAGAATTTTTCAATTAATAAAACAAAACTAAATTTAATAAATATTCTAAATTTTATATTAACCTTAAGCAGCCCCATGTAGAAGAAAAATTGCAACAGAGTGAAAATAGGAACGTATAAATCCACTTTATTCTTAGCCAAAGTTTCGTTTCCACCTTCAACGTATTGCCTACCAACGATGCAAGCAATGAAGAAAGAATACGTCGCTAATGTCACGACCTGTGAATGTAAAAAAGATATATCGGGCAATGAAAATGTATCGTGCTAAGCTTTTATTTTACAATTTACCTGAGTATAAACCAGCGGGATGCTCACCCAATCGTAACTCCATAAAAGCCCACAACGACCTCTATATTCATTAAATTCCTATACAAAAAGTGACCAATTTCAAAGGCTATTTTTACAAAATTTATTTTTATTTATTGCACCTCCATGATTAATTTAAGGCCATGACCATCAGTGATTAACTTATTTTGACGGCTTTCTTTTAACAAGTTTATAAACCACGTGCATGGAATCCAGTAGGTATTAAACTCGACCGAAGGCACTGCTTGATACATTTCTAATTCAATTTTAGACATAAAACCTACGAGTTGAATTTAAATAGTTAATTTTATTTTAGATTTAAATCAGTTAGAGGGATTTACCGCCTTCAACTAGATGTTGTAAAGTTGGAAATCGTTTCTTCACAGCCATGCTAATGGATCGTAATACTAATATAAGCGACAAGTTGAGATAACGCATTAGAGTGCGGCGAACGATTCGACTATTTTCATCGGTGCCAGGTAAATGCAATGCAATGCAATGGAGAATCCTATTGGAAATTAAATTAAAAGATAGGTTATAGTATTAAGGGATTAATTCATTATAGCGAAACTGGATTTATTTATTACACTCTAAAACAGTAATAAATTCTACATTACCCAGAAACTACTTATTTTGAAATAAAATTTTAATATTGCATGAGAACAATCAGAAAATTATTGAATAAAACCATCCAATCAATCATTCAATATTGGATTATATTACTAAAACTAATAAAAAGAGAAAAAAAGAATAAAAATAAATATATGTGACCAGTATAAACATAAATTCAAATTAATCTATTTTTTTTAAGATTTGTAGAATTTATTTGGTTTTATTGGATAATTTTATTAAATTATTAAAGGCAACTTCAAAGTGAAGAATCAATTAATGTAATACACTTGATTTAATTTAGAAGTTTATTAATTTAACTTATACTGTTTTTAGAGTGTAATATGTACTTTAATTCAATTTTAAATCCGATCTCGGAAAATTACTAATGGGCTTTAAAGAACTGGGTTGGGTTTCCATCGAATAGATTAGGTTTGGTACTTAAAGGTTACTTGTTAAAGGAAAACGTGAGTAATCATTAAATAACCTTACTAAATCCTTTTCATATATATTTTAACGACTTTTTTTAACGATATTTTTTTAAACTACATTTTAAAAATAAATCCAGTTTTTTGAAAGCAACAAAAACACAGAATCTACGAAAATTTAAATAACATTACATAGAAATTAAGAAAGAAAAAAATTTGCTAAAAAAATTGCACAAATTTGAAATAAAATTTTTTTCAAACTCACACGCAAAAAAGAAATTTAAAAAAAAAAACAAAAAACAGTAGAAAAGTATGAAAAACGACATTTCTAGAAGAAAGAAAAAAAAACGACGACCAAAAGCTGAAGAGAAGAAGAGCCTTTGAGCGACTTACGTACTTGTCAGGCCAAGGAATCGCCATGTATTGCTGCCACCACCTTTGAACGACGAAGTTGACGTAAAAACCGAGTACAAAAGTCAACGGAATGTGGTTGATGAAGGTATTGCAGTACTGAACTACGATTTCGAAGGATCTAGAAACAGAAATATAAAAGAAAGAAAATGAACTTACTTGTCAGGCCATGGAATGGCCTCATATTGGCTCCACCAGCGATTAGCCACAAAAGTCACATAAAAGCCCAGAATGAACGGTAAAGGGATCTTATTGACGAAAATATCGCAGTAGCTCACAAGGTTTTCGAAGAACCTGGCAATATAAGGAGAAAGCACAAACGTGAAGATACCAGCGAGAGTTGTGTGTGTGTGATCAACAAAAGACGTTAGGAAAAATAAAAACACCGAGAATTTTACAGATTTGACAACGATTCGGGGAATGAGAAGCACGTGCTGGGGTTAAGCCAAGAGTTAGTTGGATTTGCGAAGTTAAGTTTGGTCATGGTCAAGTGCATTTTATAATAGTTTTTAAAATTACTTTCCGTTCAATGTTTATGCTAAAAATTAAAAATTTGATTTTTTTTTTTTTCAAATTTTTTTTTAAAAATTATTGTTTGTTATTGCCATGTTTTTGTTTTCATCTTGTGAGCTAATTATGCAAAACCCGATTTCGAGCTTTTAATGGGTTTTGATCGCGCGCATTCAATCCAATGAGTTTACATTAAATTCTCTGTTGAAATTGTTCAGCAGTTGTTGAATTTAATAACGAAGAACTTAGTGGTTTAATTTATAATTAAAAAATTTTTTTTTTATTTTTTAATATAAAATAATTTTTTTGTTATTGGATGTTAATTAGTTTTTGTTAATTGTTTAATGCACATAATGAATGATTTGTTTAGTAATTGCGTTTGTTTCATCATTCCCAGCGTGATATGAATTTTAATTAGAATTTTTTAATGGGTCTTGAAACTAATAATAAATAAATAATTAAAATTTATTTGGACGTGTTTCGTGTGTTCTGGTATTTCGGCACGCGATCACGCATGCGTCATTTGCTATTTAATATCTCGTTTCAAGTTTTCAGTCCTTGCTTAGTATGAATAACTTATTACATCATTATGACATCATTAAAAACTCTTATGTCTGCTGATGACGTATGTAATATAAAATCCCGCTATTTTTATACAACAAATTACAACTCAAAATATTTTAAAATTTAATTTAGTCTACTTATAATTGTTTTGCATCTTTGGTAATAAACTTAGCCCGATAAAGCTTGGCATTTGGCAAATAATCAGAAAGAGACAAAGTTACTGGACTAAAAAGCACATTATGTCTCTTCCACAC